>PVJH01007018.1:0-86524 GCA_004026705.1 Nesogale talazaci | reverse complement strand
CAAGGCGGCCGCCCCGACCCCGGCCCGCCCCGAGGCGCCTCTCGGAGCCGGCGGCCGCGCACTCCCCCGGGGCCCCCTCCCTCCAGGACCAGCTGCTCGCCCTGCCCTCAGCCCCATCCCCCAGCTCCATCCTCCCGCGATATGCCCGCCGCGGCTCGGCGTCCTCCCCCCCCCCCCCCCCCCCAGCTCCATCCTGCCGGGCTGCCCGCCCCGGGGCATCCTCTTCCACTCCCGCGGCGCCGGCGGCCCGGGGCCCGCGCGCACCCGCCGGCCGTCTGCAGCGTGGGGGTGGCCGGCGCCCCACACCTGGCTCTCCGGTCGGCGCCCGCGCGGGCTGGGGGCGGAGGTGCCAGGAGCCCGGGCTCAGGCAGGGCCCCACGGCGCCGGCCCCGCACTCACGCGAGGATGGCGGGGGTGGGGAGTGCTGGCCGCGCCGGCCCGACAGCGCTGCACCCCCACGCTGCTGCCGCTCCACTCGGTGGGCCTCGGAGCAGCGGCACCGGGGGGGGGAAAAAATTGAAACTTACACTTTGTACCGGGAGCGTCGAGCAGGCGTGACGTGCCGGCAGCGCGGTGACGTGCGGCCACGAGCGGCCCCATAGAGACTGGCCCAAAGTGTCAGTTTCACCCCCGCGCGCTCCGCCTCAGGGAGCTCGGCGCGCCTGCGCGCCGTTTTCGCGCCTTTGGCTCCCTCCCTCCCTCCTCGCCTCCTCCCGCCAGTTCTGCTCCGCCCCCGCCCGGCGCCGGGGAAAAGGGGCTCTGAGAGTGTGCGCGCGCCGAGGAGGGAGGGAAGCCTGGCAGCGAACGTGTGTGGCCGCTCGCCGGCGGCCCGGCGGGCGCGCGGCGCGGAAGCTGCTGCCTACCCGGGCGTGCGCTCCCGACTGGGAACTGCACGTCTGCGGCGGCCGCCTCGGTGCGGCCAGGGGCCGCCAGACACCCGGCGCGGCCACTGCGCCTGCCCACGCCCACGCCCACGCCCAACCTTAACCCAAATTCCAAACAATTCCATGCATCCTTGGGTGCCCGTCGGGGAGGCATCCCGGAAGTGAGTTCCGGAGGGAAAACCGGGCAACCCAGTTGGATCTGCCTCCAGGAAGGGCTTCCTCACCACTCGGGCGTGCTGGACCCCATTCCTGGAGACTTAACCGCAACCTCAATCACACCGCCGCTCAAGCCACGCAGTGGACTCGACCGTAGGAGGCTCGGTCCACAACAGAGCGTTGACTGATGTAGGCAGTCTGGAGTCCAAAGGGCAGTGCTGGATCAGGCTGCAGCGTCCAAGCCCTACCCGCCGCCCGCCCTCTGCCTCCTACCTAGTGCAATGCATAATTAACGTTTGCGAAGTACTTTGAGGTGCACAGACCAAAGGCGCTCGGTATTTGCAACATGTTATTATTACATTACACCCCCACTTAGCATGATTTCACAATTTAACTACTTTTAGGCTGATTACGCCCACTTCTGCTTTTCTAGTAATGCACTGACCCCTTAAATCTCTGTTCACTTGTTTTAGAGTGTTAGCAACTTAATTAACATGGGCTTCTTCTTTGAAGGCAAGCTAATAGCAGAAATCTTCATATTCTGCGTATGGGTGAAAGCACAATGGGTGTTTAAAGAAACCTTGAAGGAGGAGTTGAATAAAAGCTGATTGGAGGGCAAATCCTGCCAATCATTGGTGACATGCATACAATTCATCCTTTGGAAGGTTTCCATGGTTTCAGAACAAATTGTCCTCTAGCATGTCCTATGAACGGTCATTTTCCACGCTCCATTTCTTGTCTCTCATAGAATCTCTATATATGAAATATATACATATATATATGGGATATATACATTACATTTATAACTAAATTTGGATATTTCAGCCTTAGCAGGGATTAGGCCCTTTTGCCAACTTCTAGGTGTTGGCCTCCCAGCAGCAAACCTCCTCCTGTGACCAGGGAGGCAGTTAGGGTGACACAAAAGTTATAATCATAGTAGGCAATCTCCCACCACTTGCCTACAAATGCAGATAATTCCGTCATAGTGACTGAAGATGGTGTTCTTGTGAGTTGCCATTCGGACTGATGACAACTTCCACCTGTTTTCCACCTGCTTTCACTTGGGTTTTCAGGTGACCCAGTTGTAGAGAGCAGCTCACCAAACCTTTCTTCCAAAGCACCTCAGAGTGAGCCTGTCCCTCCGACTTCTCTGAAAGCAGTTGAGCACACGGTTCACCTTTTGCACCATCCAGGGTCTCCTACTTGAGTTAATTTCTGCATAATAAAAATTATGGTAGCCAAATATTCTGAACTGGCAGGCCATACGTCTTTGTTGATAGTTTGTTGAGGTTCTAGCTCTTTGGGGGAGAGGGGGGTAAAATTTCTATGCCACAGAAAACTTCTATTTCTGTGTTAAGAAAAGACTGAACGGAATTCTTCCTCAAATGTTGCATGGAAAAAGGAAAGGATGGGTCAGGAGTGCAGAGTGAGTGTGTGTGTGTGTGTGTGTGTGTGTGTGTATTTGTGCGTGTGTGTGTGTATAACCACGTATATTGAGGGTTTCAGAGGACATTGTTGCTAATTACATTTCATGACGTAATCTCTGTAAATATGTGTAGTATGTTTCTGATTTAAGTTTTTTTTAAATCCAACTTTTTTATCCCTCAAACCTGAATAGCTTCTAAAAAAAAAGAGCAAAAGTAAAATTGAAATGGATTTGGAGTCACCAGTGACAAATAAGTTCCCCTCAAACAAACAAAAACAGAAATTTAAAACAAATTAGCCACTCCCTTCCCTTTCAAACTTTGGATTCAATTGCTGTAATGTAGTCTAACTTAAGAACCTCTTCCTCACCCCTCAAACTCAGTTGCTGTTGTGTTATTTTCAATTCATGGTAATCTCATGTGCTTGAGAGTCAAATGGTGCTCTGATTATCTATGACTGAGTTTTCAGAAGTAGATCACCAAGCATTCCTTATGAGTCAACTTGAATGGCTAATCCTCAGCAGCAAAGTATATAACCACTCGTACTACCGACGTACAGTAAGCCTATAACGCCCAGTATATGTCTAATACTGCACATTCAACATGTATCTTAAGGGTACATTGGTTAGTAAATGTGGCAATCATGTAATCTAGTGTCACTTTGATGATTAAGAGTGTAGGGGTGGAGTCTAGCCTGTCAATATGGAGAGAACCAATGAGACCTCTGTGTGGGTGTGGCCTTCTCCTGAGAATTCTGGGTAATGTGGTAATTTCTTCTTGGAGGCGGAGACACCATCTCTCTCAGTTCGATTCTGTGGAGATTTTCTATTGACAACACTCGCTGCCTGAGTGACTCCACTGACAAGACTTACTTCTATGAGACATCCCTGAGAAGTCACATGGAGCTACCCTAGTATCCTGAGCCTGACAAGCCACATGGATGTACTCGAACTCTGAAGCCGGAGAAGACACAGAGACACCCCTGCCAGCGCTGAGATGCTTACAACGCCACTGGATCCAAAGACTTTCTACCCTCTGGCTTGTGATTGTCCTGTATTTGGCTTCATTGCATGTGTTTCATGAGTCTGAAGAGGACTTTATAGATTGGTATCAGACATATGGGCTAATATCAACTTATGGACTTGATGTGGACTGGGCTGGGATGTTTTCTCAATGCTCATTTCCTCTTGTATATAAGCCTCCCCCTCATATACATCTGCATGCTTACGAATCTGTTTCTTTAGTCTACCAGGACTAACACAGTAAACATATTGACTTGATTCCTATCACAATCCTTGGTACTCAGTCCTATATTGCTTGGACCAGATATTGTCTTGTTTGATACGTACAGGCATAAGATTTGCCATCATGAGTAAGGATATTACAGGGATATGGTTGTGCTCTGGGTTTTATTAAAATAAAGTCTTCATTAATTGGCATGTCATAGTTCACAAAGACAATGTTGCATTTTCAACATTGGTTAGTCATGACTGGGGTCTTAAAGTCTTATGAGCAGTCAACAAAAGTGTAATGATGATTGATCTCTCCCCAGATGGCACAGAGAAGAGCAGAAAATTTCAAAGAGCACCTCGAGAGATCAAAGCCAAGGATTTAACGAAAAGTGCAAAGACCTAGCGTTAGACATGCCCAAAGGAAGAAAGGTGTTCAACATATCTGAAACTGAAAGAATTAAGGGGTGAAAATGCAAACCTCAAGTTGCAGTAGTGAAAGATTCTATGGGCAAAATATTGAATGATGCAGGAAGCATCAAAAGCTGATATGGAAAGAATGCACCATGATAAATGGAGAAAAGACAAGTTGTCAGGATTTCATTTTGTTTGAATCAATACTCATGGAAGAGATCAAAAGATGCATTGCTTTGGGTAAATTTGCTGCACAAGACTTCTTTAAAGCATTTAAGGGCATATAGGTTACTTTGAGGATTAAGGTGGCCTGACCCAAGCCATGGTATTTTCCATGGCCTCTCATGAATGTGAAATCTGGCCACTGAATAAGGAAGACAGAAGAAGAATTGAGGCATTTAGATAATGGTGCTGGGGAACAATGTTGAACACAGTTCACTTTGTACATTCCAAGTTCCGATTATTAATTGAGGTTTGCAGCTGTTGCATCTCATTTTGAGTGGTGCCCTGTCACCAATGAAGGTCCTGACAGCTTCACTTTCACAGGCTGTCCTTGCCCCCGGGGTGGGGGGGTGGGGGTCATTGTGTCGGCTCCACTTTGAGGCATCCCTTTCTCAGTCATGGGTTGAGTGCCTTCAGGCACCAGGAGATCATCTTCTTGCACTCTCTCCGAAAATGTTCTTCTTCTATTCATCAAGTTTTCAGTCTCTGACCATGTTTCGAGAAGGTTTTCAGGGGTGAATTCCTCTGACGTGGACAGTCTATTCTTTCTTCATAGTCTTTTCTTCATCTGGAAGTTCTGCTGAAACCTGTTCACTGGGCCTGAGCCTGCTGGTATTGGAACGACCAGTGACATCGCTTCTAGCACCACAGCCACAAACAAATGGTGGAGCCAAACAATGGATAGACCTCTAAGGTGAACAATGATACCAGACAAGTCCACTGTCTTAGAAACAGGCAGGAATAGATCAAGAGGCAGCTTCTTCCCAGGAAGAAAACTCAGAAGGCAGGAAAGAATGAGAAGGAAGAACGGGTGGAAAGAGAAGACATGAGGAGGAAGTATGACGGGTCTGATTGCGTTGTGGGGCTTGCAAATCAATGTCACAAATCAAAATGTGTTTGATTGCTGAATGAAGAACCTATTTGCTTGGCAAACTTAGACCCAAATCACAATAAAAAGTTAAGAATTTCATCTGGTCCTTTCCAGGTAAACCACTCAGCCTTCCCCAAACTCACTCTTCCTTTATCTGAGAGGTTTCTATGCTGTTGAATCTTAGGACATGAGACAAATCCATCCCTCCTTCTAACACCATTAAACTGTCCTAGAAAGAGAGAATAGTTTCCAAACCTTTGAAATTTTTAATTTCTAAATCCACTTGCTAAATACAAGATATGTCGGTGTTTTCCTTCTTGAATCATACTGGTTTTTTCTTCAACCATTTCCTTCATTTTTCAGCCTTGGATCACACAACAGTGATACTTTGAGGATAAAAGAATGCTA
Source organism: Nesogale talazaci (assembly GCA_004026705.1). NCBI lineage: Eukaryota > Metazoa > Chordata > Mammalia > Afrosoricida > Tenrecidae > Nesogale > Nesogale talazaci. The sequence goes on along the minus strand of PVJH01007018.1, from coordinate 80,916 downwards.
AAATCCACTTACTTTGCCAATTCTTAAGTGCTCATCTAGAAGAGATCTTAGTTCTCTTAGGAAAGGGAGGGAAGGAGACTGGTGCTCTCAGAGCTTATGAAGAAAAACAAGCATCATTTTCTCAGTCTTTGGTAAAATATAATTAAAAGCCTCTGTGGCTATTTATGTGTATTATAATTTTAAGTAAACCAATATTCTCACTTAAACTCCAGATAAACCCCATAGCCATCATCCTCCTCCTCAGCCAGATCACCACTTTTAGGCCCCACAATTTAGACATTTGGGAGCCCTTATCCTGTCACTTAAACATATGAAGACATTTTACTTTACTTTCCACCCCCCCCCCAGTATTTCTTATTTCATTACTTCACTTTACAATTCCAATGCAAAGGTCTGCTTCTTAAAATGTTTTTAGTCCATCCATCCCCTTACAGAAGGGTCGAGGGGAGGAGATAGCCAGTCAGGATGCAGTATAGCACCAATGAAACATACAACTTTCCTCTAGTTTTTTAATGTTTTCCCTGCCCCCCCCCACTATCATGACTCCAATTCTACCTTACAAATCTGGCTCGACAAGAGCGTGTATATGGGTACAGATAAGAGCTGGTAACACAGGGAATCCAGGACAGATAAACCCCTCAGGATCAATGAGAATAGCCATACCAGGAGGGTAAGAAAAAGATTAGGGAAAATAGGGGGAACCGATTACAATGATCTACCTATAACCCCCTCCCTGGGGGACAGACAACAGAAAAGTGGGTGAAGGGAGACATTGGTCAGTGTAAGACATGACAAAATAATAATGATCTATAAATTATCAAGGGTTCATGAGAGAGGGAGAGTGTGGGAGTCAGGGAAAAAATGAGCTAATACTAAGGACACAAGTAGAAAGGAAATGCTTTGAAAATGATGATGGCAACAATTATACAAATGTGCTTGACATGGATGGATGGATGGATGGGTGGTTGGATGGATGGATGGATGGATGGATGGATGGATGGATAGATGGAGATAAGAGTTGTATGAGTTCCCAATGAAATGATATTTTTAGCCCATCAATTCTTGACTCTATCACATGATTATGTCCTGTAATAATAGCTGAGGCTTAAAGACATTCACAAATACTTTATAAGATAATGCCATGGACCTTGGGAAATTATCTCTTGGGTTTGATCTCTAGGATCATAGCATCTACTATAGTTTTAAAATCTAATGCACTCAAACTTATATGACTAGCTTTGCCCAAGATTGCGACACTTTCATCTGAACAGTGCTTTAGCTTTTGCAAGAGAAGAAATCTCTTTCATTCCAGTGGCATTTAATTCCATAGCTCTTTAAAATATTTCTTTCTTATAGCTTGCCATTGCTCCGACAAGGATGATATCAAGATTATTTTCTTCTATGGAATCCTACAATGTAACACTTAAAGATCCACTTCCCCTTATAAAATTCCCTACCGCACTAGAATCCACTTAACACTCTCAGCCAGAAGTGAACCCAGCATCGGGACCTTTTAGTATAATTTTGTTTAAGAAACTTCACTTGTTAGGCAATTTGATAATTTTGGCCATTTGTCTAAAACCCATCCAACTTCCCTTGCACATTCACAGGAGCTCGTCTAGAAGAGGTCTTAGAGGTCCCCACGTACAGTGAAGCTGAACTCATGGGAAGTCAAATTATCTTCAATCAGTGATCCTAGTTTCTGTAATACTACCTTTCCTTTAGCTAAAAAAAAAAAAGCTAGATTGAAAATGTTATAAAGCAAACCACAATTTCAAAAGTGCTACCTTTCCTGACTTCCTCATTTGGCGAGCATTGTTTAGCTAGTAGTATGTGCCCAACACTACCCTGGGTGCTGACTTTAGACAGAACAGTAAGATACAGGATGATTCAGAGTCAACAGGAGAGACATAGTTATATACAGTTGAATATTATGTACAATGACATATTATAGGAAAAGACACACTACATTCACAATTGGGGGTGGAGGGAATACCAACAAAGCACATGATCAGAACCATTTCTCCTCTTGGCAGCTAGGAAAGGCTTCAGAAAAGAGGTGACAAGTGAGATGGGCAATGGCTCTGTGTATGTGTGTGCGTACCTGTGTAGAAAAAGACATCGTGAAAAAGCTTAATAGTTTATGTCCCACTAATAAGAATTTTGACCTTTTTATTAGTGGGCTATCAGTTATGCTTGACATAGTCATTGTTCTGGGTGGTCATAATGCCACCAAAGCCCTTGAAGAAAAAGATGGAGTACAGACACTAGGAAAAAGTGAGCAGTCTCTTATAATTGCTGAAAAGGAATCCATGTCTTAGTTAACACAATCACATGGTGACAGAGAGGACAGGTTAGAGAAAGACATGATATGAGACTAGGGCATCAATGAACAGAAATAAAGCAATCAGAAAATTTAGTGCAGATATCCGATGGTGAAAGTAAACTGAAAGATCGCTACAAATCCAATGGCTTAGTTGAATTACTCAAGAATGGTACCAGGCCAAAATCAAAGAAGCTGGGCCATGGAATGATGACCTGGTTGGGATACTACTCCCACTGGGTACTGCAGAATGCCTCTAATGTTGGGATGAGTTACCAACGGAGTTGAAGTGGAGTTGGACCCGAGTCAAGTATGATAATGGCTGAGCTTCCTCAGTTCTGTGAGGGATGGTAGTAGTTGGTGTTAGGTGCTGTCCAGTTGGTTCTGACTCATAGGGATGCTATCTACAACAGGATGTCATGCTCCCTGGTCCTGCACCATCCTCACAACTGTCCAGTCACTGTCTCAACCCATCTTGCCAAGGACCTTCTTCCTCATCTTAACAGCCCCTCAACTTTATCAAGCCTCATGCCTTTTCCCATAGGCTGGCCTCTCCTGATCACACACCCACAGTATGTGAGATGCAACCTAGCCCTCCTTGCCTCTAAAGAGAATTCTGGCTATACATCGTTTAAGACAGATTTGTTTGTTCTTTTGGAAGCCCATGGTGCTTTCAATATTCTTTTCCCATGTTCTTCATTCATAAGCATCGATTCTTCTTCGGTCTTCTATGTACACTTTAGTTCTCAAAGTAGTATCTATGCTTCTCGACACTCCAAAGAGGTCTTGTGCAGCAGATTTACTCAAAGAAATGTGTCATTTGATCTTTTGACGGCTGCTTCCCTGAGCATGATTGTGGCGCCAAGAAAGACAAGATCTTTGATAGCGTCTTCTATCTTTTCTTATTTATCTCGATGTTACCTATCGATCCAGTTGTATTTTTATCTTCTTTATATTGCCTTGTAATCTGTACTGAAGGCTCTAATTAATGATCTTCATCAGTAAGTACATCAACTTCTCATTTTCAGAAAACTTGGTTATGTCATCTGCATATCGCTAATTGTTAACAAACCTTTTCTCCAATCCAGCATCTATGATTAGTTGATCAGCCTACATATTGAAAAAGTATGGTGAGAGAATACAACCCTGATGAACACCTTTCCTGATTTTAAACCATGACATATACCCTTGCTCTGTTCACATAATCATCTCCATCCCTGTACACATTCCATTTGAGCACAATGAAGTGTTCTGGAATGCCGATTTTTCTCAAAGCTATCCATAGTTTGTTATGATCCACACAGTCAAATGCCTTTGCATCATCAGCAAAACATGTCAACATCATTTTGATATTCTTTGTTTTCAGTCAAGATCCATCTTACATCAGCAATGATATCCCTTGTTCTGAATCTGGCTTCAAAGACTGGCAGCTCTTTGTCAATATTCTGCTGCAACCATTATTGGATGATTTTCAGGAAAATTTTACTTGCATGTGATATTAATGATATTGTTATTTAATTTGAGCATTCTGTTGGGTCACTTTTGTTTGAAAATGACTACAAATATAGACCACTTCCAGTCACTTGATCCAATAGCTGTTTTCTTAATTTGCTGGCATAGATGAGTAAGTGCTTCCAGCACTCCATCAGCTTGTTCAAACCTTTCAGTTTGTATCCCATCAATTTCTGGAGTTTTGGTATTGGCCAGTGTTTTCAGTGAAGCTGGGATGTCTTCCTTCAGTACCATTGGCTCTTGCCCATATGCTCCTTCTTGAAATGCTTGAATGTTGAGTAGTTCTTATTGAGACGGAGACTTTGTATATTCTTTCCTTCTTCATATTTTGCCCAAAGAATCTTTCAATATTATACTTCAAGGCTTGGAATTTTTTTCCTGAGTTCTTTCTGATTCAGATATGCGGAGCATGTTTTTCCTTCATTGTTTTCAAACTCTAGGTCTCTGCACATTTCATGATAATATTTGGCCTTGTCTTCTTGATCTCTCCTTTGACATTTCCTGTTCAGCAGTTTTCTTCTATTTGCCTTAGCCACTCTACAATTAAGAGCAAGTTTCAGAGTCTCTCTGACATCCACTTGGATCTTTTCCTTCTTTCCTATATGTTAAAAATCACTTTATTGGGGGATTTTACAACTCTTATCACAATCCATACATCTATCCATTGTGTAAAGCACACTTGTACATATGTTGCCATCATTATTTTCAAAACACCTTCTTTCTACTTGAACCCTTGATATCAGCTTCTCCGTTTTTTTCCCCTCCCTTTCCCACCCTCCCTACTTCATGAGCTCTTGAAAATTTGTTGTTTTTTGCATGTCTTATACCAACTGCTGTGTTGCTTCACCCACTTTTATGTTGTTCTTCTCCCTGAGTAGGGAGGCAGTTATATGTCGATCACTGTTATCAGATCCCCCTTTCCCGCCCCCCCACCTTTTCCCTAACCTTTTGATATCACCACTCTCATTAGTCCTGAGGGATCAATTTGTCCTCATTCCCTGTATTGTGTACCAGTGTACCTAGTCTGGTCTAGATGGATTTATAAAGTAGAATTGGATCAAAAACTAGATAAAAGTTGTGTTTCATTGATGCTATACTACACTCTGACTGGCTTGTTTCTTTTTTGTGACCTTCTGTGAGGGGATGTCCAATTGTCTACAGATGGGCATTGGGTTTCCACTTCCCCCTCCCTTTCATTCACATCGATATGATATTTTGTTCTGGGTCTTTGATGCCTGATACCTGATCCCATGGATTCCTCATGATATACAGGCTTGTGTGCTTCCTCCATGTGGGCTTGTTGCTTCTCAGTAGATTGCTGCTTGTTTATCTTCAAGCCTTTAAGACCCTGGATGCTATATTTTTGGATAGCCAGACATCATCAACTTTCTTCACCACATTTGCTTATGCACCCTTTTTGTCTTAGGCAATCATGTAGGGAAGGTGAGCATCTTAGAATGTCTGTTGGTTATTAGAACCAAGTGTTCTTGCATTGAAGGCCACCTTTCCTGTCTTTTTTATGTCCTCTGGCTTTTTCCCTACTTAATGTTATATTATATCTCATATCATCAGATCTTTTGCCATCAGTGTTCAAAGTGTCAAATATGTCCTTGAGATGTTCCCAAAATTCAACTGGGGTATATTCGATGTCATAATTTGGCTTTTGTGAACTTGTTTCTAATTTTCTTCAGCTTCAACCTGAACTTATATATGAACAATTGGCCTCACTATAACTGCTGTTACTGAACTTCTCCATCCTCTGGGTGTTGATATTTGTTATTGGGTACCACTGAGCTGGTTCCAACTCATTGTTACCCTCGGTACAGCAGACTAGAACACTGCGTGGTCTTGAGCCACCCTCACTAGCATTCTTATTTTAAGCCCATTGTTTCAGCCACTGTGTCACACCACCTTGTCAAGAACCTTACCCTTCTGTACTACCCCTCTACTTTACCAAGCATGATAACATATCCAAAGTATGGGAGATGAAGTCTTGCCATCCTTGCCTTTAAGGAGCATTCTTGTTGAATTTTTTCCAAGACAAGTTTGTTTGTTGTTTTGGAAGTCCTTGGTACTTTCAACATTCTTTGCCAGCACTTTAATTCAAATGCATAGGTTCTTCTGCAGTAGTAGGGGAAAATAAATATTGTCTCTTTGGATTCTGTACTTCCAACCAGTATTTAACACCGGTACAGCTCCTAAATAGAAAGAGTAGCTTCATATAAAAAATTCAAAATCTACTGCCATGGAGTTGATTCTAATTTACAGGGCCTCTATAGGACAAAGCAGGACAGCTCCCTCAGGATTCTTGAACTGTAAATCATTAATTTTATGAAGCAGGCACCTCATCATGTTCCCAAGGATTTGGCTAATGAATTTGAACCACCACTTTTGAAATTAGTGCCAAATACCTAGTCCACGTCACCACCAAAACGTCTTCAGATACAAAGCAGCCTCTAAAAGGTCTTGTTCACTACACAAGCTACAGAAGTTACTGAATTTGTTTATTTTAGACAAGAAAGGTCTGTAGATTATGTTAGGGAGAATCAGAAGCCCTGGTGGTATAGCAATTAAAGCAATCGGCTGATAACAAAAAGGCTTGCATTTCAAACCCACCAGCTGCTTTGTAGGAGAAATCTGTGTCAGTTTACTTCTGTTAAGTTAGAGCCAAGGAAACACTATGAAAGCAGTTCTAGTCTGTCCTACAAGGTCACTGTGACTTAGAATCAACTTGATAGCTATGAGTCTAGTGTGGATCAGTAACTAGAACAAGAATGCAATGTAACAAGTCACTTCATATGGCCCTTTATTAGACCACACGGCCACACTACCACCCACAATATGATCCTTTATTATGATCCCCACCCAAGGCCTGAGTAGAACCAGGCAAATGAATTTCCATCAAATGACAAGGAAGGGCTCTGAAAATGAACCACTCTTGGTCCATCAAGGGCACTGGATATTAATAATGTAAATAAAGTACATGACAAGCTGTGGGAGTGGGGTTTTGCAAGTGAAGCTTGTGCAACCTTAATAAGTGAACTGATCAGTTTTGTCATGTTGCTAAGTTTAACACCAACCCTTCCAGAAGCTGAGGGGGTCCACCTCATGAACACCAAGATAGAAAAGACAAGAGAAGAATGTATCATCTGGATTCAGAATCCTGGAACTGAGAAGTTCCCTGACCCAGGAAACAGAGAGCTGTAATACCAGAAATGGGGAGAAGCAGAAGGAGAGAAATAGTGGCAGCAGAACCAAAGAGTTGGCAGGTGGCAAACATGAGATGGTGATATGGAATTTCTGGTCCATGGAATGAGAAAACTGACTGCCTTTTGGCAGGACTCTTGTTGGCAGAGTTAAGTACCTGTGGGGACTTGGTGGAGAAAGTCTTATTGACCCATGAAGTTAGAGCTGAGCATCTTTAGGATGCTGGCAAATACGGTGCCCCTGGACATTTGTTGGCAGAATTAAAGAGCTTTGTTATCTCTCACCCAAGCAGGACAGAGGTCAAACCAAGGGTCAAAGATCAGAAAGCAACCTTTCTGTAGCTGTGGGAGAGATGAACCTTTCTAAGTAAAGAATTGTTTCTTAAACATCCCTGAATGTGAATTATAACCTATTACTCCCCTTAAGAACTTTTATAAGCACAATAAATGTAAATAGAGTCTGTGAATTCTGTACAGCCATTACAATGAACTATCAAGCCCAGTAGATACAGGGAAGGGTGTGGGAGGGACAGAAGGTGTCGAAATGAGTATAAAGGTTGGAGAAAGGGGGTATGCCTGATACTTGTCCCATAGGAACAAGTTTTAGGCAGATGCTGAAGGTGATTCTCTCTCACCCTTGTGAAGTTAATGGATGGGAGATGCCTCAACCAGGCCATTTTTTCACAATTAGTGTCAGGAGTGGGATTCATTTCAATGGTTCCAGAATCAAAGAAGTGAGACTTTGTAGAGAAAAAAATGAAGGGGTATGTGTAATAACACTCTTGATTGTTGGATGGTTCTTTTGATTGTTGTTATCTGTAATGATATAAAGGAAAGTATGAGTTGTTATGCTGAGGCAGCAGGTAGGAAAATGGAGGGGAGATGAGTGGTATCTAGAGTGACTTGGGCAAAGTAAGTCCAGTTAAACAAGATTATTGTCAGAAGACTTGGATATGCTGGTTCTATCTAACCAACGATTAAGGCCATACGCACATGAATAGGAAGATAGTCAAAGTATGAAGACGAAATGGGAATGTTTTCAAAAGGGTTAAGTATTTATCTGAATGTACTGTGAATGTTGAATGCTTCTCTTACCTAGCATTGTATCAGACTTAAATATGTGATAGCAATGAATAGTGAGAATTATAGAATACAAGGAACATGCAATTAATCCCACTTTCAACTAATACGTGATTAGATATGCTAAAAGGGGAATTCAGATTTGTTCAGAAGAAACACAGGCTCCTATTTTAAGCCAGTAGCCCTGTGTAGTTAGTGCTCTGGTCCAAAATTTGAGTCTCACCTAGCAAAGTTGCATTTTAAAAGACATGCTGACCTATTCAGGATTGCAGACAGAACAGGAGATTTATATTTAAAGGAAGGCCCTGCAAGAGGAGTGGAAATTAAATTAAATTTTAATTTATTCCTTTACATTTGGACCCAGCAGTTTGCCTTTAGGTGTATTGAGAGAGGAAATGAGAGGGCCCATCACAAGAACCTCCTTCTAGGACTGAGAGTTAAAGGGAACTGGTGAGTAGACAGCCTGGTCTCCTCACTGTGATGACTCCTTGGATCTATTCAGTGAGTGGAAGTGGGGGAGGTATATCAAGAAAGACATGGTGGGAGATTGGACATGTTCCATTGGCACCATTAATTTAGTTCATCGGGGGTCAGGATGACAGAAAGAGACAGAGACCCACACAGAGAGAAGGGGGCTTACTGTTCTGAAGTTCAAACAAGTAGGTGGACTCCTGAGCCTATGGCTGTCACCTACTAACCTCGTCCACACAGTCTCTAGATGAGCTGACAGAACTGGATCAGCTAAAGAGAAAGAAATTAGATACCATGAGCTGGTATAAATTGCTGCAATCTGATGGGTTGCTCCAAATTGGACTTTGCTTTGGATGCAGAAACTAAAGATTCCAACCATAACAAAAGACTCTTCGGATCAAGGCACTGGCTTGTTGAGATGGCATATTAGACCGGGTTGACTAAAGAAACAAATCCAGAGACACTCATAAATGTGTCAGAGATAGCTTTATACCAGGAAGTAATTAGCTGTCAAGCAAACGGCCCAGTCCACAAGTCCGATGCTACCCCATAAGTTCAATACTAGTGCATCAATCCCTCTTGAGATTCATGCCGCCACACACATTGACATGGGATTCTGGAAGACCACAAGCCAGTGGGTGCAGAGTCTTGTCGATCTAACGGCAGTGGATGAATTTCTGGATGCCAGCAGTGTGGCTCAAAGTGGCTCGTCAATGGGAAAGTGAAGCAGAGAGAGTGCATGTGACCCACTTCCAGGAGAACAAGAGAGGCTAGCCTTGAAGGGCCTTTATCTCAGTTGCCCTCCAATCAAACTTCAATCTGATTGATAAGCTAAACCCCACCCATATGTCCTTATGCGACCCATGTTGGCACCCCTTCGCTTTTTTTTTTAATCTTGAAAGTCATTTGAATTTATTAAATATATGGATAACCCAGTCTAATCTTCTTATGGGAAGTACTGGTATAAGTGTCTTTTCTATCTGTGTAAAAGGGAGATAAATTGTATTTTTGGATAGCTGGAAACATGAATTAAGAATTAAGAGTGAATTGAAAAGCTAAGAATCACATAAGCAACAAAAGCAGCAAAAATGTGTTCCGTCCATTTGTTCTCTGGCAAATGATTCTATAAAAAACAATAATAAAATAAAAATACCGGGACAATATCACTTGGAAAGAGCTCCAAACAAATCCTTTGTTTCCCTGCAACTACTGCTATCCTAATTAAGAGCAAGAAGATGAAGAATTGGCTAGCCTCCCTGACGAACTATCATCTAGTTCTTTAATATTCCCTCCTCTTATTATTATGGTTTTCATCCTTTTGAAATTAATTATGAATTATTAATAAATCATTAACTACATTAATTTGTGTGTATTTGTATATTTGAGAACATTCGATACATGAAAGCCAAGATAGATCACCCTTCAGAAACAGTAATGTGAGCAATGGCTCCCTGAGGGTACTGGATGAGGTGGGGAGGGAGAAATAGAAAGTGGATAGCATTGATAACTGCATAACTCCACTGAATGAGAATCAAACAACAGCATTGTACATGAATGGATATATTATACTGTGTGAGATAAAGCAAAAAAAAATATATATATATATATCATAGGAAAAACTGAAAATACAGGTTCCTGGGGGTAGGGAGGAAATAAAGTGGAATTGAAATTAAGGAGTTCAAGAAAAAAGCAAAGTGGTTTGAAACGGATTGTAGTAGCAATTGTATATTACTGCTTGATGTGATTGAACTATGGAATGCTATGATATCTGTAAGAGCTCCTAATAAAATGATCAATTAATAAAAAATAAAACTTTAAAAAGGATTGGTTAGCCCTTCAGATTATTTTCTCTAAGTTCTCAGGGCCATCAAGTCAATTACAACTCTTGAGTAGAACTGATCTTGTGGGTCTGAGACCGAAACTCTTGATGTGATAAAAACCTAGTTCTCCTGAGAGTGACTGGTCATTTCAAACTGCTGATCTTGAGTTTAGCAGCCCAACTTGTAATCCACTCTTATTCCAGGACGCTTTTTCTTTAAGTTAATTTTTGATAAATGTGGACACTCTTGTTCTCATCAAAACCAAACCAAACAAAACTCTCTGCCATGAATCAAGTCCATGCCAACTCATAGCAAACAAAAAGGACAAACTCTTCACTTAAAAAAATTTTTTTTATTGGGGGCTCTTACAGCTATTATAACATTCCATACATCATCTGCATCAAGCATATTTACACACATGTTGCCACATTCATTTCCAAACATTTTTTCCCAAACATTTTTCACTTGAGCCCTTGGTATAAGCTCCTCCTCCCCCCTCCCCCCCTTTTTCTAATGAATCATTTTATTGAGGACTCATATACCTCCCCTCATGATCCATACATACATCAATTGTCTGCAGGCCTCATTTGCACACTTGTTGCCATCATCACTCTCAAAACTTCCTCCCTCCACTTAGGCCCCCAGTTCTAGATCCCCATATTTCCCTCTCCCTTCCCCCCATGAGCCTTTAATAATTTACTTTTATATCTTCAAGTTGACATGAAATGATGTAACTACCACAGAGGGACAAGTTAAATATTGGTTGTCCAAGATGGAGGATGATAGAAGCATTAATTGGCTGACTTTTACACACCCATGGGTGTGGTTAATCTCAAAATGAGGGGACAAGGGAAAACTCCCCACTGACTAGCTTCCTCTTTTCCTGCTAATTTTGGAAAAGAAGGAATTTGGGATATGCTGATACCATTTTATGATTCACCTTTGAGTAATGGCTGTTAACAGAGTAGATTGTGATTGTGGAGGTTGTGAAAGAGTGAACAGAGGACATTCTGATGGACTGGAAAGAGGCCAAACCTAAAATTCCTTCAAGGTTTTTATCTTGCAAGGCTGATATCTTGTAAGATTATAAAGGGTAATAATCTTTTCCCAGTTAAATTTAATCAGAGGCTAGAGAGGGTAAAGCCAAAACGACTTAAAGAATCTGACCAGATCAGATGCACTGCTGCAGCAGACCTGAATGACTGATACCTCTACAATCTCACCCTGAAGACTCTGCCTCTCGGAAGAATCAATTGTTATCGCTACTTAGGACTGATAGAATGATTGGAAGAAGAAGAAGATGAACTCTTCACATATGAAAGGGCTGGTGCCTGGAAGAGCCAGGGGTGGCTTGGTGTGCTGTGAATGACTTACTATGGCCTGTCTAGCTGCAGAATTTGAATGTTCCACTAAAGAGCAGGACAGGACTATGCAAATTAGGTTGCTTGTGGTCCTTTAAAGGTATTGTGTAGCTTGCTAATAATATAATGGTGTGTGGCAGCCTTTTTAGGTGTGTGTGTGTGTGTGTGTGTGTGTGTGTGTGTGTGTGAAAAACAAAACGTACTGTCACAGAGTTGATTCTGACTCACGTTGACCCTGCAGAAACAGTGTAGGACTGCTCTTGTGCGTTTCCAAGACAATAACTCTTTATAGGAGGAGAAAGCCTCATCTATGGAGCTGCGGGTGATTTCAAACTGCTGATCTGGTGGTTAGCAGCCCAAAGCATAATGCATTAAACCACCACGGATCCTTCTTTGTGGGGGCGGACTATGCAAATAACACATGCTGTTGTTAGGTACCATAATACTTATGCCAATTCACAGTGGCCTCGGAGCTGTACAACACTTACTGGCCTGACACTGTCCTCACAAGCATTGCGGTGTTTTAGCTCATTGTTGCAATCACAGTATCAAACCATTTCTGTGAGGGTCTTCCGTTTTTTAATCTCCCGATCCTCTACTTTCCCAAATGTGACGTACTTCTTCAGGGCCAGTTCCCTCCTGACAACATGCCCAAAGAGATAAAAATCTCACTCTCCAAGGGAACCAACGGCAAGGATCTGTACATAACATCCTATCTGGAGGACAGACACCAAAGGAGTGGTCTGGGGGAGAGGTCGGGCAGTATAAGATATGACAGAACAATAATCATTTATAAAGTATTGAGGATTTGTGGGGAAGGGAGAGCCGGGGAAGAGGGGAAAGGATGGGAAGCTGATATCAAGGGCTCAAGTGGAAAAGCGGATATTTGGAGAATGATAACAGCAGCAAACGTGTGAAGGTGCTTGACACAGTATACTTATTTATGTATGGTGAAAAACGATGTACGAGCCCTTAATAAAATGATTTTTTTGGGGGGGGGGGGCATCACTGCTCTCCGGTGGTGGGAGTAGGAGGCCCAGCCCCACTGCTGGAATGGATCCTCCATCCCAGTGGGCCGCAGTCCCGCGCACAACCACTATGCCACCGGGGCTCAGCCCAATAAAATTATTTTTATTAAAAAAAAAAAAGTCTCACTTTCCTTGCTTCTAAGGAGCATTCCAGTGACACTTCATCTGAAGCAGATTTTTTCTTTTTCTGGTAGTCTATGGTGCACCTACCCTTCGTCACAAGCACCTCAATTCAAATGCATAGGTTCTTTAGTCTCGCTTAGTCAGCATCCAGTTTTTGCATGCATATGCTGCAATTTAAAATGCTATGGCTGCAATCGGGTGCACCTTAGTTCTCAAAGTGACATCTTTGCTTTCTAACATTTTAAAGAGGCCTCGTGCATGTGAATGCAACATACCGGCATGAGGTAGGGACCCAATACAGAGGTCTGACTACGTGCACAGCTGCCCCTCCCCCCGGGAAGAATTTATCTCAGAGGACAGCACTGACGCTGCAGCTCAGAGAGAGGGACATGTCTGATCAGAGAACAGGGGAGCAAACGAAGGGGAAGGAAGAGGGTGGAGCACATCCTGGCTCACCAAGCAATCCTTGGGGACAGATGATATTGCCTCTCAGAGCAGCCAATCCACAGCGAAGATCATATGGCCGACCCCACTGTGACACGCCACATCCCTCCCTGACCCATAGCCCTACAGGGCACAAGGCTGGAGACACAATATGGGAATCGCTCCCAATTTGACCCCACCACACAAGAAACAAAACACTAAGGGTGTGCAATTGAACAGCAAGGGGAGCAGGGAAAGGCAGTCTCAGTACCAAAAATAGACTTTGGGGCCAGGGTGAGGAACCCCATCAGACTTGGCTGGAAAACACTCGTAAAGGCTAACAAACAGTACTTGAATTATCTATAGGCTTTTCATTGTTTTTTCTTTTGTGATTTCTTTTTAGCTTTGTTTTGTTCTGTCTTGTTTTTGCGCATGTTATTATTTCTGCAGGTCTATGTAGATAGAATAGGCTGGATAAACAATCTGGAGGAGAAAACAATGGGATGGACGGTTCTGGAGGGACATAGGAGAGGGAGACGTGGGGGAAAAGGAAGTCGTGTTAACAAACCCAGGAACAAAGGAACAAAAAGTGATCCAAAATCAGTGACAAGAAGGGTGTAAGAGACCTGGTAGGGCTTGATCAGGGGTAATGTAACCAAGAGAAATTACTGAAACCCAAACAAGGTTGAGCATGATGGTACAAGAGGAAAGTAAAAGTAAATAGAGGAAAGAACTAGGAGGCAAAGAGCATTTATAGGTATGTACATATGTAAATATGTTTATATATGATGATGAAGAAATAGATCTATGTGCATATACTTATAGGTTTAGTATTAAGGCAGCAGATGGACATTAGGCCTCTACTCAAGTATTTCCTCAATGCAAGAATACTTTGTTCTATTAAATGGGCATTCCAGGATATTCACCTTCCAAGAAATATCACTGAAGACAAATGTGTGCATAAGCAAATGTGGTGAAGAAAGCTGATGGAGCATGGCTATCAAAAGATATAGCATGCAGGATGTTAAAGACTTGAAGGTAAACAACCAACCAGCTAGCTGAGAAGCAACAAAGCACACCAGCCTGTGTGATCATAAGTTGTCAAGGGATGAAGTATCAAGCATCGAAGAACAAAAAAATCAAATCATTGTCAATGAGGGTGAGGGAGACCCAAGACCCATCTGTAGGCAACTGGACATCTCCTTACAGAAGGGTCTTAGGGAGGAGATGAGCCAGTCAGAGTGCAGTGTAGCAATGATGAAACATACAACTTTCCTCTAGTTCCTAAATACTTCCCACCCACCTCTCACCCCCACTATCATGATCCAAATTCTACCTTACAAATCCGGCTAGACCAGAGGATGTACACTGGTACAGATAGGAACTGGAAACACAGGGAATCCAGGACAGATGATCCATGCAGGACCAGTGGTGAGAGTGGCAATACTGGGAGGGTCAGGTAGAGAAGGGGAACCGATTATGATCACAAAGATCTACATATAACCTTTTCTCTGGGAGATGGGCAAAAGAAAACTGGGTGAAGGGAGACATCGGGCAGTGTAAGGTATGACAACATGATAACTTATAAATTATGTATTCATGAGGGAGGGGATAGCAAAAAGGGAAGGGAAAAAAATTAGCTGATACCAAGGGCTCAAGTACAAAGCAAATGTTTTGAGAATGACGATGGCAACAAATGTGCAAATGTGCTCGGCACAGTGAATGTATGTATGGATTGTGATAAGCTGTAAGAGTTCCCAATTAAAAAAAAAAAAAAAAGGAAAAAGCATTAAAAAGGAAAAAAAAGAAAATGATGATGGCAGCTTATGAACAAATGTGTTTGACACAATGGATGGATGTATGGATTGTGATAAGAGCTGTAAGAGCCCCAATAAAATGAATTTTTGTTTTGCTTTGTTTTTTAGGGGCATCACTGCCTCTGGTGGTCGTGGGCGCTACCCAGTGCTGCTCCTGAGAGGTGCCGTTGGATTTGAACGGCCAAACCCGCGGGTCGGAGTCCCTCACTCAACCACTTATGCCACGGGGGCTCAGCCCTAAAATGAATTTTGAAAAGAAATAGAGAACTCGCTAAAAAAGATTTATAGTCTTAGGAACCTATGTAGGGTCATTTTGAATCATAATTGAATCATGACAGATTAGTTTTTTTAGAATATTCTCATAAGAAGATCTATCATAATGTAATCCTTGAGGGCGTGGTGGGCTCCCAATATAAGTGGACACTGGGAAAGCTTTTTTGCTTTTTACTGGGTCTGGATTCCGCATCAGGCATGACAGTTGACGACGATTTCTTCAGACTTGAACCAGTGGCCTATTTTGTGGTTGTCGGTCTTAGGAGTTTTCAGCAGCCTGGTATTTTATCTGTGGGTCTTGGATTCACTCACCTCTGCAGCCTAACCTGCCAGTCTTGGATTTCTCAGCTGCTGCAGCTACATCAGTCAGGTGAACCTCCTGACCCAGGGACTTAGAATTTGGTCACCTCGACAACCGCGTTGATATAGCCCTCTCTGTCTGTGTCTAGGGGCCATGGTAGCATAGCAGTTACATGCTGGGCTGCTTTAGAAAGGCCCAAGTTTCAAATTACCAACTGCTCCTCAGAAGAAAGATGGGGCTTTCTACTCTTGTAAGGAGGAAACAGTGTCAGTTCGACCTTGCCTGATGGTGTCACCGTGAGTGGTGCTCTTAGATATATATAACCAAACTCACTGCCATTGAGTTAATGCTGACTCAATGTAGTGACCCCCTGCGGGATTCCAAGATTATAACTTCGCAGGATTAGAAATCCCACTCTTTCTTTCATGGAGCTGCTGCTGGTTTTCAACTGCCAGCCATGCAGACCACAGGCCACACAAAACCACCACGAGGGCTTCTTCTGGGACTCATCATTTATGGGATTCAAGAACCTTCTCGGGAGTTCTCCCCACGGTCCCATCATTCAATGTTTTCTAATGAACCCCTTTGAATGTATGCCCATCTATTGCCTGCTTGGACCATGACTGATGAAAAATATGAAAAGAAGAATAGAAAACATATGTATCCACTAGCAGGGAGGGATCAACAGTGTCAAACGGCATACAAAAGACACATAGAATGAAAGCGGAATAGCTATCGTTCATTTGACGATAAGGTCAAGGATGATTGACTTAGGTCTCAGGGTTGCTATAACAGAAATACTCAAGTGAGTGGCTTTGAAGAACACGAGTGTGCTTTTCTCTAGATTAGTCTGAACGCCAGGCAGCAGGTGCAGAGAAAGATCCTTTTTCTGTGGGCTCTGCGGGAGAACCCTTGATTCCTCCACATTCTGTAGCCTGGATGACCTTCATTCCTTGGCTCTCTTCATGTGGCCTCTCTCTTCCCCACTATGTGCACTGAGCCTAGGTCACTTCTCACAACTCAGATTGGGTTTAGAACATGCCCGACACTGCGATGGTCTCATTAATAGGATAAAGAAGAGCTTATTTCCAAACGGATTATACCATCCCTCATAAACCGAAAACCAAACCAAACTCACGGTCATCGAGTTGATGCCCATTCATAACAACCTCAGTGGACAAGGGAGAACTGCCCCTGTGGGGTTCCGAGGTTGTAACTCTTACTGGGAGTATAGAACGCCGTCTTTCTCCCAGGGAGCAGATAACTGTTTCGAACTACTCGTCTTGCAGTTAGCAGCCAATGCATGACGACTCTCCCAGGGTTCCCTCACCACCCAGTATGAGGGATATAAATTAATCTACAGGAATCCATAAATAGGATTTTAGGTGAGCAGTTTCAGCAGAGAAACAAAACCCAAGAAACGTCTATCAAGGAGGAACATGAAGGACAAAGGCCTGGAAGGTGAGTAGTACGAAGGACCCTGAGGTGTGGTGCAGTGGGATGTCTGAATGCGGCTCTTCTCTCCAGGTCTCTGTCACGCTCATCAAACAGTGGGTGGGGGGGGGGGTACAGTGCAAACAGTGCGTGTATAGAACATGAGATAGCTGATGGGTGTGGTTGTCATTTCCCTCACTGTCATGAGCTATCTCAGAAGCAGGGACAGATAGAATCCTGGGGCCCTGAAGGAAACAGAGCCCCGAGGGGAGCCCCGCTGAGATTCCTGCCTAAAGTGGCCGAAGCTGAGATCAGAGGCAAAGATGCCAAGGTGTGGAGCCTGTGAGTCAGAGAGCAGGTGGGCAACATGGGGACGATGAGGCCGGGAGGTAGAACATCCGGCAGACTTCCTGGCTCACTGAAGCAGAGGCCACAGGACCATGTTGGCTGAGAGGCTGAGGACCAGAGGAAGACAGGTAGCTGCTGGCTGAGGTGAACTGTGGCTATGTTCTTCTTGTTTACGGATCCTGGACTGTGGCAATCTGCCACCCTCCCTAAGAGCCCCACCTTAGTTGTGAGTATTGGCTGAGACTTCTGTGTGACCCTTGCAATGGACAGCTGACTCTAGCAGGAAAGTCGAATGTCATGGGAAGAACGGTCAGTGTCAGAATAAAGAGAGAAAGAGGGTGTGGAGAAAGGTGAAGATGGACTCTCCTTCTCCGGTGCCTAGCCAGAGGCCCTCAGATGTGGCCTTGAAGTGGTTTTTTGAAGAAAGGAGTGCACTTTCTGTTTAAAATCCTCTGACAGTCTGTTCTTTGGGATTCATGAATACCTAGAGGGCAATGCAATCATTAGGTTACAGCTAACGGTTATTCCCTCTCCATTTCTATTTCAAAGTATAGGCACACTTCCTTGTCCATACATCCCCCCAAAACAGCCTATGAACAAAGGCTCACAAAACTACTCAGCGTTTGTAGCCAGCAGCAAACGTCCCATGGGGAACACTGAGAGCTGACGCCTCGGATTGGAGATACCAAGGTAACCAAATCAGATCTTGGAGTCACCCAGGGACCAGAACACCGAAGCAATACAGTTGAGATGCAATTGACAGCTAGTGCGCTTTAAAGTAGTAAGCAGGGGGAGATATTGAGTCAGAAACACCCACTCTGAAGGAAAAACTCTCAAGGGAGGTATCCCTTGGTTACCAGAAGAAAACTTCCCTTCATTTAGTGCCATCAAGTGATTCTCTTGAAACAGCCTCTGTGGGCTACTGGGACTGTAAATCTCTACGGAATCAGAATGCCTCACCTTTCGCTCATGAGCAGCAGTTGGTGAGTTGGAACTGCTAACCTTGAGATGAGCGATCCAATGCGCATGCCGCCAGGCCGCCTTCCTTCTATAAAATCATTATAGTTTAAAACCAAGCTGGCCGCAAAAACAAAGATCACCAAGCTGCAAAAGAGGGCAGACAACTGTCAGGGCTTTTCAACAGAATGAAGGGATGGCATATTTTAAGCACCTAGTACTGAAGCTGTCAAACAAGTTCATTACTGATCCTTATGATGGAATACAGAAAATAATGAAAGATGAGATGATCATAAGAAACTATTAAAACTGAAAAAATGAGATAAAATGTGTAAAATTGTCAAAATAGAATAATTTTCTTAAATAGATGAAACAGTAGAATAGATTCAGTTCAAGAGAGAAAGAATGAGCTGGGGAAAAGTGTCAAAGTATATATTCATAGGACATATAGATGCACAAAAGAATAGAGACTATTGAAGAATGGGTACACGATACAGATGATGACAGGACTGGTACTGCTGGGGAAAACATTCGTGTACTGCCTGTGGTAGTTACATGATCTGGTGTTAATTTGGAACTTGAGAGGATTAAGAGCCAAAGGGTGGAGTCTAGCTTGTCAATCGGGTTATAGCCAATGAGACCACTGTGGGGGCATGGCCTTCTCTTGAGGATTCTGGGAATTCCTGTATTTCCTCCTTGGAAATACACTCTGCTCACTCCCTGAGAGATGCTTTACTGACAAGACCATGGAACTACATTGATAAACCCCATGCCCTGGGAGTTGAAGAACCACATAGAGACCCCTGCCAGCGTTGAGATGCTTATAGCACCACTGGATCCACAAAACTTCCCACCCACTGGGCTGTGACCCTCCTACATTTGGGTCATTGCATGTGCTTAGTGAGTCTGAAGAGGACTTTATAGAGTGATATCAAACATATGGGCTAATATTGGACTTAGGGCCTTGTTCTTGATTGAGTTGGGATATTTTATCAATGGTCAATTGCTCTTGTACATGAAGCTTTTTCTTATACACACGTTTTTGTTTTTTTGTTTGTTTGTTTTTTTGTTTTACTATGATTTTGTTTCTCTAGTCCACCCAGACTAACACACTGTCTTAATGTCCACAATTTAAAAAAAAATAATTTTATTGGGGGCTCTTACAGCTATTATGACATTCAGTACATCATCTGTATCAAGCACATTTGCACACATGTTGCCACATACATTTCCAAACATTTTCCACTTGAGCCCTTGGTATAAGCTCCTCTTTAAAAAAAAAAAAAAAAGCTATCCCCTCCCCCACTTTTTTTTAATGAATCATTTTATTGGGTACTCACACACACTCCCCTCATGATCCATACATACATCAATTGTATGCAGATCTCATTTGCACACTTGTTGCCATCATCACTCTCAAAATATTCTCCCTCCACTTAGGCCCCCAGTTCCAGCTCCCCATATTTCCCTTCCTTCCTAACCCCCATGAACATTTAATAATTTACAAATTGCTATTTCATATCGTATACTGTCCAATGTGTCCCTTCACTGACTTCCCTGTTGGCCATGCCTCAGAGAGAAGGTTATATGTAGATCCCTGAAATTAGTTCCCCCTTTCTACTCCACCATTCCTCCATCTTCCCAGTCTCACCACTCCCATCACTTGTGCTGAGGGAATATCTATCCTAAGTTCCCCATGTTTCCGCCTCCAGTGTACATTCCCTGTTTTAGTCAGGCTTGTCTGGTAGAACCGAAAGCGTGATAGTGGGTGTGAGGAAGCATTTGAGAACTAGAGGAAAGATGCACATTTCATTGTTACTACACTGTACTTTAACTGGCTCATCTCCTCCCTATAACCCCTCTGTAAAAGGATGTAGCTTCACCTATTGAGGGGATTTGGATCACCAATCTGTACTCCCCCTTATTTATAATGATATAATTTTAGTTCCTTGATGTCTAACACCGGATCCCTTCAACAGCTTGTGGTCACACAGGCTGGTGTGCTTCTTCCATGTGGGCTTTGTTGTTTCTGAGCTGGATGGCTGCTGTTTACTCAAGGCTTTAAGACCCCACATGCTGTATCTTTTGATAGCCAGGCACCATCAGCTTTCTTCACCACATTTGCTTATGCACACATTTGTCATCAGTGATCATATCAGGAAAGTGAGCATGCAATGTTATGGTTTTTAGTTCTTAAACTCTGATAACTGATCCCTTTGACAACTCTTGGTCCACATGCTGATGTGCTTCTTCCATGTGGGCTTTGTTGTTTCTAAGTTGGATGGCTGCTTGTTTACTTTCAAGCCTTTAAAACCCCGTATGCTACATCTTTTGATAGCCGGGCACCATCAGCTTTCTTCACCACCATTGCTTATGCACACTTTTGTCTTCAGTGATTGGGTAGGGAAGGTGAGTATCATGGAATGCCAATTTAATAGAACAAAGTGTTCTTGCATTTAGTAAGTACTTGAGTGGAGGTCCAATGCCCATCTGCAGTTCTACTACTAAGCCTATATGTATAAGTTCATTGATCTATTCCCATATATTCCCATATAGATATATGCACCCACGTACCTGCCTGTATTTAAACCTCTATAAATGCTCTTTACCCCCAGTTCTTTCATCTATTTCCTTTTACTTCCCTCTTGTCCCACTATCATACTCAGCCTCCATTGGGTTTCAGTATTTTCTCTCTTGGTCATTACCCTTGGTCAATCTCTGCTGGACTGCTCACAACCACCTTGTCTTTAATTTTGGATCAATTGGTATACCCTTATCCCTGGGCTGGTCAACACCATCTCCTTTCCTCCTCCTCCCCTTCTCCCATAGCCCGCACCCTTAAACCCTCAGTCCCGTCGTTTTTGCCTCCAGACTGTTCATCCAGCCTATCTTATCTAGAAAGACCTGCAAAAGTAACGATATGTATCCAATAAAGGTTCCCTAAAATGAAGCAGCCAAAGAAAATAAAGCAATGTTAACAACGACGACAATAACAACAACACAACCTCCAATGTCATATATATATGTAAAAAAAATAACAATATAAAAACATGTAAGTAATTCAAGGTCTGTTCATTGACCTCCAGGAGTGTCCCCTGGTTGAGTCAGATGGGGTGCCACTCCCTGGTCCCAAGGTCATTCTATCTGGATCTCCATGCTCTGTTGCACACCCTTAGTGTTTTTCCCTGGTGTGGTGGTGTCAGACAGGGTATAATCCTGACCCTGGTTCTCCACTGTTGACCACAAAAGGCCTTGGGTCAGTGATGGTAGCTGTATTTAATAGTGGGGCTGGCAACAATGATCCTTTTTGTGCACTGGCTGTTCTGAGTGGGAGTATCATCCTGAAGGATTGGTGGAACAGGATGCACTCCATTCTCTCTTCCTCCCTCTTCATTTGTTCTCATGTGTTCTGGTCAGGCATCTCTCATTCCTCAAGCTGCAGCTTCAAATGCTGACCTCCAAGACAAACTCCCCTGGTGGAGAGGTGGCTGCCCCTGTAGTTGCAATTGGGGTTGTGTGCACAGACTCCTTCGTTGGTTCTCCACTTCATACTGCCACACTGCATTCACATCCTGGATCACCGGGCTTAAGTTTGGTCCCTCTTTCGCTGTGGAGATATAAACAATACACTCCCCTTGGGAGGGTTAGTACTCCATTCCCTCTCTACACATCACCATTTGCCCCACGGCCCACCCCCATCCCCCCATTCCAGTTGGTTACTATATGTAGCTCGGAATTTGGTCTGGCCCCTGCCATACTACTTGGGCCTCTCCCCAGGCATTTCTGAATACAGTAGCAACCCAAGGTACCCCTTTTGCATTATTTTAAAATTATGCTCAGCAGACTCATGTTGTACCTGTCCTTTTGCACTTGGCTAACTTCACTTAGCATAATTTTCTCTAGTTCTTCCCATGTGGTGATGTGCTTCATGCGTTCATCATTGCTTTTCAGTGATGTATAGTACTCCATTGTATGTATGTAGCACAACTTTTTAATCCATTCGTCAGTTGATGGAAATTTGGGCTGTTTCCAACTCCTTGCAATTGTGAACTGTGCTGCGATGAACTTTGGGGCACAGATGTCTGGTCACAGTTCGTTGCGTGCTCTTCTGGGTATATGCCCAGTAGGGGGATTGCAGGGTCATATGGTAGCTCAATTTCCATCTGTTTTAGATATCGCCAATTTGATTTCCATAGTAGCTGTACATACCTACAGGTCCAACAGCAGTGGGTAAGTGTTCCTATCTCCCCACAGCCTCTCCAACACTTATTGCTTTCTGATTTTTTGAATTGGAATGCCCACAATTTTAGCTTTTTTGTTTACTTTCCTCGTGTCTCTAATTGATCTCTGGATTTTAATATCTATTGCAATGGCTATGCAGAACTCACGGACAAAATTCATGATTAAAGAGTTTATTAAGGATGTTCAGCTATAATGAGAAATGCTCAGGGTTGAGTTGTTTATCAGGATGTTATAAAAGTTTGAATAAGTCTGCTAACAAATGCCCAAAGGGCATACCACTCTGCTACCTCAACCTGAAGGCATGCAGTTTAAGCTTCCTGGAGCCCAACTTCCTGAAGTAAGTATCCTGCGGCACCGGCTGCAGTAAGCCTCAGCCTGAAGGCATTTAACTCCACTTCAGTTGGTCAGCAAGTCAAACTTCCCCGGAGGCACCCAACTCTGCACCACAGCCTCGTGCTCGAAGGCCCTCATCTGGCTCTGCGGGTTGGGAATTCTGTCACTCGGTCCCGTGCTCCGGCTTCTAGTATTGCTGCTGCTCCTCTGAGTGTATAGCGTCATCTGGATCCAGGAGATTCACTGCACAAGGGCTTTGGGTCCTGAGGATGTACTCCACTCTTGGCTGTTACTGGTCCTGAAATTCCTCCTCCTGCAGCTCAGAGAGCTCATTTTATGCACAGCAGGATGGCACTCCAGGGAATCCTGTTTGCAATCACTCACAGGTGAATCCTGTCGGCATCTTCTTGTACCTTCTTACCAGACAGAGTCAAGGAAAGGTTGTTCGGTGAGAATTCGAAACCTTGGAATGCTAGCCATAAGGTTGGTGGTTCAAATCCACCAGTCACTCCCTGGGAGAAAGATGAGACTAGCCACTCCCACTAATATTGATAGTCTCAGAAACACTGCACGGCGTTGCTGGGAGTTGGAAGCGATTTGATTTCAGTGAGTTTAAGAGAGAGAGAGAGAGAGAGAGAGAGATTACGGCAGAAATAAAATGTAAAGAAATAGTGGCTAGGAGCCTACTCAAACAGATGTACAACTTTAACCACATATTCAAGAAGTACTAAAAACATCATGCAGGATAAATTACATAAATGTATCCACATTTCAGCACGTCAGAGTGAAACTGTTGAAATCCAAAAATGAAAATAAAACCTTACAAGTAGCCAGAAACGCAAAATGGATCAAAGACCTAAATCTTGAATCTAACACTATGAAATAAAATGGGAAGAAAACACAGGGAGGAACTATGGAACCTAGTCTTTTGTAAAAATAGGATTGCAAACTTACCAAATGCACAAATAGAAGAAGACAAAGGAGATAAATGACTTCATAAAAATTTTAAAACTTATGCTCATCAAAAGACTTTATCAGCCTGTAGTATAGTGGACTGCTCCTTTTAAAGGTTCCCTCTGAAGTTCAGGCTAGCCTGAACAATAAAAACTTCACACACACACAAACTTCACATAATTAAAGGGAAGAAGAAAAAAAGACTTTATCAATGGAGTTAAAAGAGAACCCACAGATTGGGGGATCTTCAGATATGGCATGTTCTATAAGAGCCTAACCTCTAAAACTTATAGAAAACTTCATCAAATCAAAAACTAAAACAAACAACCCAATTATAAAATGCACAAACTTCATCAAAGATAATATCCAAAAAACCAATGCTCCTGGTCATTAGCCGTTCCAAAACCAAACAAAAACCACTACCTTTGAGTCCATTCAGATGCACGATGACCCTATACGATGGGATAGAACGACTTGATACAACTTCTGAAATAGGAAGTCTTTTTTTTTTTTTTTTGTAGGCATCGCTGCCTCTGGTAGTCGTGGGCACTACCCAGCCGCCACTGGATTTGAACCGCCAAGCCTGTGAGCTGCAGTTCCGCACTCAACCACTTACGCCACCAGGGCTCAGCCCGAAATAGGAAATCTTTACAGGAGCAGACAGATGTGTGACTTTAACCACATATTTAAGAAGCACTAAAAGCTCCATACAGGAGGGACTGGTGGGTTGAAAACATTAACCTTGTTGTTAGTTATCCAATGCTGAACCAACCTCACCACCAAGGCTCTCATTAGACAATAGAGAGACCCAAATCAAAACTGCAATTAGAGCAACCTTACCATTGCTAAAATGGTGCTGAAAAAAAAAAGGGACACATAATAAGTTTTGGTGAGTGTGGTGGTTAAACAATTCCATGTCAATTTGATAAAAGAACGAAGGAGTGGAGTCTAGTCTGTCAATCAGGTGATAGCCTGGTGATCCTCCGTCCTTGTGGGTGTGGCCTTCTGATGAGGATTCTGGGACTTCCTCTCTTCCTCCTTGGAGGTGGGACACTCTCTCTGCTACACATTCCTGTTGACAAGCCACATGGAGCCATGCTGATAGCAAGCCAGAGCCCTGGAGATGCCTCCACTGCCACTGGATCTGCAGGTCTTTCTACCTACTGGCCTGCATTTGGCACCATTGCATGTGCTGCATGAGTCTGGAGAGGAAGTCATGGTCTTAAGGGCTAATATCAAACTTTTGGGCTTGATCTGGGGTACGATAGGATGTTTTATTGATGCATACTTATTTCTTAATATAAAATTCTCTCTCACACATATATGAGTGTCAATGAATTTGTTTCCCCTGTCTACCTGGACTAACACAGTGAGTGTGGAGGGAGATTAGATTACTGGTGGCACCGTGAAATGGTACAACCGCTATGGAAAATGATATGCCACTTCCTACACAAACTAAAGATAGAAATGTCCTATGATCCAGCAGTTTTATTCCTAGGTACTTGTGTATACTGTAGAAATCAAGTAGTAACTCAAACAGACATGCACACTTATGTTTATTACAGCTTTATCACAATACTAAAACATAGAAGCAGTCGAAATACTCATCAGTGCATGAATAGTTATGCAAAACATGTACATACATACAAAGGAACACTACACGATCATCAAGAACAACAATGGTCTATGGAACATCTTTAACCTATACAAAAGGTTGGAGGAAACAAAGCCAAGTGAATTCAAGCACACAAAGAGAAAATTACATGATCCCTCTTTTGTAAGGCAAGAATGCAAAAATGAAACCAAATTCATCCTACAGGACAGGGTAGAACTGCCTCTGTGAGTTTCTGAGACTTATAACTCTTTAAGGGAGTAGAAAGCCCCAGCTTTCCCCCAATGGAATGGCGGGTTGTTTCAAACCGGGGATCTTGCAGATCACACACAATTCAATGTCTAACATTGGCTCTACCAGGGCTCCTCAGACAAGTATACACATATTAAAAAAAGAATGGTATCATTAGTGACCACCAGGAGGAGAAGAGGAAAATACACTCTAGATCAGCCACCTGTGGGTCACGACCCATTTGAGGGGCAAAAAATCCTTTCACGGGATCTCCCGATTCATAAGAGTTGCAAAATTACAGTTATGAAGCAGCAATGGAAATAATTTCATGGTTAGGGGGGTTTACCACAACATAAGGTCGCAGCATTACAAAGGTTGAGAGTCACTCCCCAAGTCATAAATAATTTTCATTTTAATTGATTACTATTAACTTATTCTTTGGTGATGAACAGAGTGGCACTGAGTGTGGATGAAATGAACACAGAATGATCAAAGTAAATGATGTTTCTGAGCAGTGCTGATGAGAAAAAGATGCCTCTATTAAAGGATTTGACAAATATCAAAAAGCTGCCACTCCATCTAAATTCACCACCATCAAGTTGATTCCAACTCATAATTATCCTGCAGGACAGGGTAGAATTAAAGCCCCATTGTACATCTTTTTGGAAGAATAAAGCATCCTCTTTATCCTATGACAACTCCAACAAAGACCTCAAAAAATGAATCATGGATCACTTATGGATGAGTATGGACACACACACACATTTTCAGTTGTGTTCTCTAGAGAAGCAAAACCAGTGATCTATTTTAAGGAAATGGCTCAGATCATGGTAGAGACAGGCCAGTTATGAGAATGTAGATCTGATGTCAAACTGAAAATTCCTCCTGATCCACTGAACTTCAGAGGCTGATGAGCCCAAGACTGGCAGGCGAGGTGGCAGGCTGCTGACTGCAGAGGCCAATGAATCCAAAGTAGGCGGATATGATGGCACAGCTGACAGTAGTGGCACTAATGACTATTGACAGCTCTTGGGGTTGACAGAAAATCCTCAGTTTCAAATGAAATGAGTTGAAGGTCAGATGACCAGCCAAATGTAGGATCCAGACATAGCCAAAATCAAGAGAGCTTTGCCAGAAGGCCCACATATATTAGAAGCATGATAGACTCTGAAGGAAACTCCTTTTCAGTTGATTGGCTGCTCATAACAGAGCTTATTATGCAGCATGGCTGCATCAAAACAGCCACACTCCTGAGAATCATGACCTAGTCAGCTGGCACAGAACTTAATCATCACAAGTAAGCTACAAGAACATTCATATGAGGAGCTCCAAAATGTTGTAAGGAAATTCCATTACCTTTCCATTTCATTTTATATAGACTTAGTGAAATCCCCTCATATGTGGGCAGACACATACATTCCTTGAATAGTTGCGGACATCTTAAACTTTGAAGAGGTCTTACATATCAGATTTACTGAAAGCTGTAGGTAGTTTAAATCTCTTGAGTACTGCTTCCATGAGAATTGATTATGGGTTCAAGCAAGACAAAACACTTGCCAACCTCAATCTTTCCTCGAATTATAATGATGTTTTCTTTTGGGACAGTCGTGAGGATTTTTATTTTCTTCACATTGAGCTATAATCCAGACTGAAAGGCTACAATCCTTGATCTTGATTTGCGAGTGCTACAGGGATGCCTCACTTTCAGCAAGCAAAGTTGTGTCATCTGCATACTGCAGGTTGTTAATACGCCTGTCTCCAGTCTTGATGCCCAATTGTTCTGTTTAGACTCCTTCTTCTCTGATGATTTGCTAAGCATATAGATTGAATCAGTTTGGTGAGAGGATACAACCCTATCACACACATTTTCTGATCTTAAGCCATGCAGATTGTCTTGTTCTATTCACAAAACTACTTCTGGATCCATGTATAGGTTTCACAGGAGCACACTGAAGTGTTCTGGAATTTACATTCTTCTGAAGGCTATCCATAGTTTGCTATTCTCTCTATAGTTAAATGGCTCAGCATAGTCAATAAAACACAACCCAACATTTTCTGGTATTCTCTGTTTATAACCAACTGATGTCCCATGTTCCATGTCCTCTTCTGAATCCATCCTGAACCTCTGGCAACTCCCTGGCAATGTACTACTGCAATCATTGTTGGATGACTTTCGGTAAATTTTATTTGTGTTTGGTATTAATGACATTGTCTTGTATGCTTCTGTTCGGCCACCTTTCTTTGAAATGAGTACAAAGATGGATATGTTTCACTTAGTTGGCCAAGTCAATGTCTTCCAAATTTCCTGGCGCAGATGAATAATGCTTCATCAGTTTGTTGGAACATTTCAATTGGTCTTCCATCAATTCCTGAAGCCTTGTTCTTGGTTAATCCTTACAGTGTAGCTGGAGCATCGTCCCTCAATATCGTCGGCACTTGCTCACATGCTAATTCTTGAAGTGACTGAATGTCAACTCATTCACTTTGGTATAGTGATTGTGTTCTTTCATTTTTTTCTGATGCTTCTTGTATCATTCAATATTTTGCCCATAGAATCTTTTAATATTACAACTTGACACTTGACTTTTTTCTTGGACAGTTTAAGATATGCTGAGCATGTTCTCTTTTTTTGGTTTTCTAACTCTAGATCTCTTCACATTTCATTATATTTTCTTTGGCTTCTCAAGGTGGCCTTTGAAATGTTCTGTTCAGCTTTTTGACTTTATAATTTCTTTCATTTGCCTTTGTTACTCTATAATTAAAAACAAGTTCCAGCTTTTTCTGACATCCACTTTGATTTCCTCCCTTTCCTGCCTTTTAAGTGACTTGTATTTTCTTCAGGAATAATGTTCTTGATGCCATCCCACAGCTCATCAGATTTCCTGTCAGTAGTGCTCAAGCGTCAAATCTGTTCTTGAGTTGTTCTCCAAATTCAAGTTAAATTTACTCAGGGTCATATTTTGACTCTTGTGAACTTATTTTCATTTTCCTCAGCTTCAACTTGAACTTACTTATGGGCAGCTGATGGTCAGCCCTTAGCCTGGCTTTAGCTGATAATATTTGGGCTCCTCTATTGTCTCTTTCCTCAGATGTAGTCAATTTGATTTCTATATATTCCAATTGCAGAAGTCCACAGGTATAGTCACCATATATGTTGGTGAAAAAAAGTGATGATGAAGTCAGTGGTCTTGTAAAAATTCTATCATGTGATCTCTCGCTTTGTTTCTGTCACTAAGGCCATATTTTTTCAACTACTGTTTCTGTTTCCAATTTTTGCATCCCAAATTACCAGTAATTATCACTGCATCTTGACTGCTTGTTTGATCAGTTTCAGATTGAAAACATAGGTAAAATGTTCAATTTCTGCTCTCCAGCTTTAGTGGTTGGTATGTAGATTTGAGTAATAGTTGTTGACTGGATTCCCTTGTATGTGCATAGATATTATCCTATCACAGACAACACTGTACTTCAAGATAGGTTTTTTTTTTTTAAAGATCCTTTTACTGGGGACTCTTACAACTCTTGCTACAATCCATACAACAATTATATCCCACATATTAGTAGGTACATCACCATCATTATGCTCTAAACACTTACTTCTACTGAGTCCTTGGAATCAGTTCCTTCCTCACCCATGGAACCCCTTGGCAAATTGTAGATTGTTATTATGTTCACGTCTCAAGATAGAACTTGAAATGTCCTTTTGGCCAAGAATGCAGCATCATTCTTATTGAATCTGCCATTCCCAGCATAGCAAACGATCTGATTTTCTTATTCAAAATGGTCAAACCCAATTTATTTCAGCTCACACACACCTAGAATGTCAGTCCTTGAGCGTTCTAGTTCATCGTCGACAGCTTCCCGTTTTCTTGGATTCATGCTTTGTACATTACAAGTTCCAGTTACTAACTGAGGTTTGCAGTCGTTTCTTCTCCAGCAGCAGGCGAAGGTCTTGCCAGCTCTAGTCTCACAGGTTTTGCTCCATGCACACCATTGCTTGGACTCTGCTCTGGGAAGGCAGCTCTTCCTCGGTCATATTTTGAGGACCTCCAGACCTGGAGGGTTCATCTTCTCTCACTCTCTTTGACTAGGTTCTAGTTCAATTAATCAGTTTTCAATATGAGAAAATGTTTTGATACTCTTGAGAAGGTTTCCATTGACTTATTCCTCAGAAGTGGACAGTCTAAGAGACAGCCAAGGGGTGGAGATCACTTGATGCCAACTCCCCCCCCCAAAAAAAAACCCCAGATGACATACAAAATGAAGGGTTTTACCCGTGATGTTGGTGCTTGTGTTAGTCCAGGTAGACTAGAGAAACAAATTCATAAACATGCATTTGGATATAAAGGGAAAGGTTTATAGACAAGAGGAATTGAACATTGAGAAAGCATCCCAACCCAGTCCAAAGTTCAATATTAGCCCATATGTCTGATATCAGTCTATAAAGTCTCCTTCCGACTTATGAAACATGTGCAGTAGAGGCGTCCTGGCACTGGCAGGGGTCTCCCCATGGCTCCTCATTCCCAGGGTTCAGGGTCCATCAGCAGTCTCCATTGGCGGTGGGAGCATCTCAGCACTGACAGGGGTCTCTCTGTGGCTTCTCCAGCCCCAGAGATTTGGTTCCATCGGGACAAGCCCATGTGACTTCTTATCAGACTCCTCCATTTTCCAGAAATCAGGATTGATCAGCATGCTGTCATTTCTTCTTGTCTGTTGTTCATCTCTCCGAGACTCTGTCTAGTCTCCCTTCTTCAACTGGGAAATACTGTGAGAGTTCCCAGAAATCTCAGGAGAAAGCCATGTCCACACAGAGGCCTCATTGGCTACTCATTGGCTATCTCCAGATTGACAAGCTAGACTCCACCCCTAGACTCCCAATCACAAAATTAACATGAGTACATGACTGCCACAGTGCTCTACTAAAAAAAAAATGGGTATGAATCCAAAGGGTCAACATTTAATTCACAGCAAAGGAAATTCTAAAGAAAGTTCTCAGAGAGAAGAAATGCTGTTTTAGACAAGTTAGAGAGATGGGAAAATGCAAACATATAACCATACATAAAAGAACTTTGACTGCTCAAAACAAAAATACTATCTTCCAGGGTTCTAAATATACAGATAATCTTTTCAGTGTAAGATGGATATACCAAACCCACTGCCATGACGTTTATTCTAACCCATGGAGACCCTACTGGGCATTGCAGAACTGCCTTGGCTTTCCGAAACAGACTACCACCATTTCCCCCCTCAGAATAGCTAATGGGCTCAAATAACAGAACACCTAGTTAGTAGCCAAGTACTTACCAACTGTGCTACCGAAGCTCCTTAAATTAAGTAGGAGGGAATTCAGAAGAGTTAGAAGGTTCCAAGATTCTTGTGTGTTCCAGGGAGAAACTTAAAGAGAGCTTTTGATCAGTGAAGAATGCATGTCTTATTTTCCAAGGAATCACTAAAAGAATAATGAGCATCCAGCTTCCAAGACAAGGTTATAAAGGGAGGAAATAAAGCAATTTGAAAATTAGGCTGGAAAGGAAGCGAGAACAGGTGAGACAAATAGAAGACAATTAACCAATTTAGAAGAGACGAATCCATTTGCAAAAAGCAAAAACCCATTAACAAGAAAACAAAGGAGGAAGAAAAGCATGTATCTTGCAAACACTAATCAATAAAGGCTGATATGGCTTTACTAATATCAGAGTTATTTTTTTCTGTAGCCAAATATATTTATTGCTAGAAACATCAAAACTTTTTTTTAAGTGTTTGAAAAGTAGAAAGTGGTTGCAGGTGGGGGGTGGCATCCATAAGGATGGGAAGCCATTTCATCATTCACAAGGTGCTGCAAATATGATAAAACTTATAATAACTCAGAAGTACTCTAGAAGTACTCTTGGGTGAACAGATACAAATCTGTGTGTGTGTGGGTGGGTGGGGGAATGACAAAAAAGAGGAGGCAGCTTAAGTGCATGTAAAAACACCCAAAGGGGGTTTGGGCTTTAGGCAAACCGGGTCCTTATATGAAGGGAACATTTGGAAAAGCAACTTCTCAGTAAATGACTGACTTGAAGCAATCTAGCTGTAGAGGACTGTTTTTATCTAAACTGGCTCACAACTCTGTCGGGATGGTTTGCTCCCCCCACCTGGTGCCCCAGAAGTGTGGGGGTGCAGTGGATATAATCGTGGGGTTCTTCGGAGAGGTGGTAGCCTAGAGGGTTGAGCTTGGCTGGGCGGCCCTGTGCGAGATCACCTCCCTTGGGAGAGGGTGTGAGAGGGAAGGAAGGAGACGGCACCAGTGTGCATTGGACTCAGAGTGTGCAGCTTCCCGATGCCCCACTGGGTGGGCTGCACACCCAGAGGCTTCTTCTGACTTCTCCAGCGAGGAGGAGAGGAACCAGGTAGGTCTAGGCACCCCCTTGCCTGTCCCTTGCAGCTCTCCACACATCCAGATGTGAAGCTCCGGCTCTGGGGTAGGGCCCTGGCTGGTCCCCTACTTAGCCCTACATGTGGGGTGCCAGATAGAGGAGCTCACACGATGCCCCCCCCCACTTCCTGGAACCCAGACCATTGCTTCATTCGTATCCAGGCACAGGGAGATGCAGATGAGACTCAGAGCTTCAGAGAGCACCGGCTTCACCTGCCTGTGGGGCTGAGCGGCAGTGACCCCCAGGTGGCACTCCGGGCTCCCTCCCTCCTTCCCTGAAGGTCGGCCATCCCCACTCCTGGCACCACCGTTCATTCTTCTTCAGAATGTCTGCGGTGATCTTTGGGTCTCTGGTCTGAGGGCCCTCTCCAGGACTCTCTTCCCAAGCCGGCCTGGGAGTGCTGAGTGCCTTCCTGGCCTGAGGGATCCCCTCCACAGTGGTGAGGGCAGCAGCAGCGGTTCAGATGTAGTTGGTAGGGTCTGTCGGGCATTGAGCCGCGCCATGTGACTGTGACCGCCGTGGCCAAGCAAGTGCCCATCCAGGGGGAAGCAGCAGCCCTCCTGGTTGCCCAGCTGCATGCCGCAAGCCTTACGGTGGTAGCGCTGGAAGTGGTGTTCGCGGTCCATGGAGATCGCGCTCACGATATCCTCACAGCCCCCTGAGGACGGGAAGGGTTGGCCACAGGGTTGGCCACAGGCTGCACACTTGGCAGCCTCGTTTTTTGTGCGCGTCGGTGACACAGTACACCTGATTGGAGAAGGCCGCTGTGCAGGGGCCAGGCACTCGTTGCAAACAATGCATCCATCGGAAGCAGCCTGGGAGACAGGATTTGCCCATGGCCTGCAGGATCTTTTCCAAAATCAAGTGGCCACAGACAGATCATTTCTCAGCTGCTTCCTGAAACCCTGAAAACAGAGACTCTTCCTCACAGTGAACCGAACTGTTGATGCTGGAAACAGCCTTGCGGGGCAGAGTTCGCCCACAGGAGCAGCAGACAAGGCACGGGGTGTGACAGTGGCTGTCCAGGGCCTGGCAGGCGTTACTCTGCCCACAGGGGCCTTTATTGCACTTGATGCAGGTGCCCAAGTAGTCTTCCCTGGTCTCCTGCTCTCGCACCCGGGCAAAGCGACCTGGCTGCTCCTCTGCAGGACGTCTCCGTCCCGTGCAGCTGCCAGCTTCTCGCCCACCTGTGCCCACCGGCAGGCACAGCAACGCCGTGAGCTCATCCTGGTAGCGGGCACTCGCGGCGCAGTCTCTGTAGCCGGTCACCGAGTGTCGTCCACGTTGCCCCCCGCATCTCTCCAAGGGCCCCAGCTAGAGCGCTGGGGCTACCCAGGCCGGGGAGCCCAACCTGTCCAGGCGGCGTGGAGCTCCGGGTAGGCAGAGGAGAACGAGGCAAAGCCTGTGGGAGCCCCACAGACTTATTTTTACATTAAAACAACAACAGCACAAGAAAGGAAGGAGAAAACTATAGCAATAAAGGGTTCAATTAATACAGAAGCTATATCTATTTTATGTTTTCATACACCTAACAACGTTACTTTGAAATTTTGATGGTGACAAACATTTATAGGTAACAAAGCAGTTGACACTTCAATAATCCACACACATACAACACAGTGACATTAGTTATATTCATTTTATGGTTCAACCATATCCCTTCACGGGTCTTGTGTGGGCCACTGAGAACTGGGAGACAGTGTATGTGGACCAATTCTCTCTGTTCATATTTAGGGCATCAGGGAGACACTCTGGTGAAGGAAAGCCTTCACACTTGTGAGTTGGAGATGGATCCCAGTCACATTGTCCTGACTGAAAATCTTCCCTACAACATCCTCCATAATAGGCTACTTAAAGCAATTTCTGTTAGGCATGTGACTGTCCTCTAGTATGCCCAGACGCTATCTGCGCCCCGACACACCAGCAATCAGATACTATTGCTTGTCCCACCCTAAGTATGTCTCACCCCCTTCTGATAAGGACCACGGATTGCTCCCCTGAAGAATTGCTCAGGATGCCTAAGGGATCAAGCCAGTTCAGGGACAACCCAAGTCAAGCCACCTTTCTTAACTCTCGAAGAGCGGTTCTCAATCTATGCGCCTCGACCCCTTTGGGGTTGAGTGACCCTTTCACGGGGGCCGCCCGATTCATAGCAGTAGCAAAATGACAGGAAGTAGCAATGAAAATAATTTTATGTGATGCTCACTTTCTCAACACGATCACTGAAGACAAATGTGTGCATAAGCAAAGGTGGTGAAGAAAGCTGATGGTGGTTGGCTATCAAAAGATGGAGCGTCTGGGGGTCTTAAAGACTTGAAAGTAAACAAGCAGCCATCCAACTTAGAAACAACAAAGCCCACATGGAAGAAGCACATCAGCCTGTGTGACCACGAGGTGTCCAAGGGACCAAGTATCAGGCATCAAAGAACTAAAAATTATTATAACTGAAGGGGAGTACAGATTGGGGACCCAAAGTCCATCAATAGGTGAAGCAAAATCCTCCTACAGAGAGGTTCCAGGGAGGAGATGAGCCAGTCAAGGTACAGTGTAGTAACAGTGAAATATGCAACTTTCCTCTAGTTCTCAAATGCTTCCTCACAT
This sequence comes from Nesogale talazaci, assembly GCA_004026705.1. Classification (NCBI taxonomy): domain Eukaryota; kingdom Metazoa; phylum Chordata; class Mammalia; order Afrosoricida; family Tenrecidae; genus Nesogale; species Nesogale talazaci. The sequence goes on along the minus strand of PVJH01007018.1, from coordinate 46,047 downwards.
CCACTGTCATGATCCCAATCCTACCAGACAAATCCAGCTAGACCAGGGGATGTACACTGGAGTCGGAAACATGGGGAATTTAGGATAGATGATCCCTCCGGACTAGTGGTGGGAGTGGTGAGATTGGGAGGGTGGAGGGATGATGGAATAGAAAGGGGGAAACCAATTTCAGGGATCTACATATAACCTCCTCTCTCAGGTATGGACAACAGGGAAGTGAGTGAAGGGACACATCGGACCGTGTACAATATGAAAAAGTAATAACAATTTGTAAATTATTAAGGGTTCATGTGTAGGGGGAGGGAGGAAGGGAATATTGGAGGAGCTGGTACTGGGGGCCTAAGTGGAAGGAGGATGTTTTGAGAATGATGATGGCAACAAGTGTGCAAATGTGGCCTGTACACAATTGATGTATGTATGGATTGTGATGGGAGTTGTATGAGTCCCCAATAAAATGATTTATTAAACAAAATAAAAGGAAGCTGCAGCCCACTGGGATGGAGGTTCAATTCCAGCAGCGGCTCCACAGGAGCAAAGGCTGGGCCTCCTACTCTCACCACCAGAGAGCAGTGATGCTCCCCCAAAATAAATAAAATAAAATAAAAGGAGGGGGAAAAAGGAGCTTATACCAAGGGGTCAAGTAGAAAATATTTGGAAATGAATATGGCAACATGTGTACAAATATGCTTGATACAAATGATGTATTGAATGTTATAAGAGCTGTAAGAGCCCCCAATAAAATCATTGAAAAAATAATTTTATGGTGGGTGGGGGGGACACCACAACATGAGGAACTGTATTAAAGGGTCCTGGCATTGGGAAGGTTAAGAACCACTGATATAAAACTTGCCTAACCCATTACATATGTGTCTTCCTGTCATGGGTATGCCTCTAACACCTCCCCTGCCTATTATGGATATGCCTCTAGCACATATCCTTCCTGTTACATATGTGTATGATGAGGCTTGCATGCTCTGAGATTATATAAGCCTATTAGAGAATGTATTCACCTATGCACTAGCCCTAGACTCCATGGAAGAGGTGAGCACTCAAATGTCTTGTCTGTTCTCTCTTTAATTTTCCCTTTCAATTACACAACCACTTCTTAGGACCCTACTGGTTGTGGAGGCAGGTCCCCTACAGTCTTGAAACTTGAGTTTTTATTAAGCCCAAATAGACCAAATACATAAATATAAATTTAGGAACATTTAAAAAATACCCTGCTACATCAGTCACTGATAGAAAAAGCAGGATAGTAAAAAGTCAGTACAGGGATACATACACAAGTTGAATAGGAGTTTTGTTCAAGGGTCATTCAAATTGGCCTGTTATTGTTGTTGCCGTTGTTAGGTGTCTTTGAATCAGTCCCGACTCACAGCTCATATGTACAACAGAACACAATAGCGTGCCATCCTCACAACTGCGGTCCTGTTTGATGCATTGTTGCAGCCATCATGGAGTTTGTCTCATTGGAGGGTGTGGTCATTACATAATCTTTGTCGATATGCAGCTTTTAAGAGTGAAAGGGTTGAGTTTAGCCTGTCAATCAGGTCACAGCTTGATGACCTCATTTGGAGGCATGAAGGAGATAAATAGCTTGCTGGAGGCAGGCCTCACACTCACTCCCTGGGAGACATTCGGTTGACAAGCCACATGGGGCTATGCTGATGCAGCCAGAGACCTGCAGCTGGAGGAGCCACATGGAGACCCACACCAGAGCTGAGATGAGTCGCTTCCACCCCCACTGGAGGCACAAGACTTTCCACCCACCGGCCTGTGATCTTCCTGCATTCGGTGTCATTGCATGTGTTGTGTGAGATTGAAGAGGAATTTATAGACTGATATAGGGCATATGGGCTAATAATTGGACTTATGGACTTGATCTGGACTGGGATGGGATGTTTTCTTAATATGCAATTATTCTTTGATATAAAGTTCTCTCTTATACATACATGTGTGTATATTGATTTGTTTCTCTAGTCAACCCTGACTAACATAAAAGTCTTCCTCTTTTTTACTGTCCCTCTACTTTACACCAAGCATGATGTCTTTTTCCAGGGATAGGTCTCCGCTGCTGACAATATGACCAAAGAATGTGAGATGAAATCTCACCAACCTTATCTCTAAGGAGCACGCTGGGTGCACTTCCTCCAAGAAGATTGATTTGTCCTTTAGCCATCCATGGTACTTTCAATATTCTTCTCTAGACCCACAATTCAAATACATCCATTCTTCTTCTTTGGTCTTTCTTATTCAATGTCCAATTTTCACACACATATGAGGCCATTGAAAATGCCAAGGCTTGGGTCAGGCACACCTTAGGGAGGAGATGAGCCAGTCAAGGTAGAGTGTAGCAACAATGAAATATGCAGCTTCCCTCTAGTTCTTAAATGCTTCTTCCCACCCACTATCATGATCCCAATTCTACCAGACAAATCCAGCTAGACCAAGACATGTACACTGGAGCTGAAAACAGGGATCATTCAAGACAGATGATCCTTTCAGGATTAGGGGTGGGAGTGGTGATGCCAGGGGAGTGGAGGGAAGTTGGAGTAGAAAGGGGGAACCTATTGTAGGCTTCTACATATGACCTCCTCTCTGGAGTACAGACAGTGGGGAAGTGGGTGAAGGGACACATCAGACAGTGTGCGCTGACAAAATAATGACAATTTGTAAATTGTTAAGGATTCATGGGGGAGAGGAAGGGGGTAGGAAGGGGAAATATGGGGAACTGGTACCGGGGACCTAGGTAGAAGGAAGATGTTTTGAGAATGATGATGGCAACAGATGCGCAAAGGTGGTCTGCATACAATTGACTCATGTATTGATCGCGATAGGAATTGTATGAGCCCCCCAATAAAATGATTTATAAAAAAATACTTTACCTTATTATATGAAACAACTTTATTCAATCACTAAGTACTTTGGATCAAAACTCTAAGAATGCATTTGAAGCCATACATAGAAATATATTTTCAGATCTAAATATACATATTACAACAGAAAAAGACTAGAAATCAATGGATTAAAATTTCAATAATTTGGGGAAACAACAGCAAATCAACCTCAAATTTTAAAATAGGCCTTAAATATATAATCAAACATAATGGAAAACATACAAACAACAGAAGACAAACGAGATGACAGGGACCTCCTAAAAAGTAGGCACCAAGAAACTTTACCAAAATATAAAGAGATCCTAGACTGGAAAAAAATGTGTCAATGAAATGTTGAACAAGGGACTACACCTAAAATTTTTAGGAAACTTCAATACCTCAACAAGAAAGTGACAAGTAATCTCATTAAAAAATGGGCACAAGACATGACCAGAAACTTCACCAAAGAAGATATTCAGGCAGAAAGAAATATATGAAGAAATGTTCACAGCCATTAGTCATTAGAGAGATGCAAATCAAAGCAACAATGACACCATTGGCTAAAATAATGTCACCATCAGCAGAGATACCATAGAGTACCATCTTCCCTTAGGGAAGATCAGTGCTTACTACAGTAAAATGACAATGATGTCTCCAAGAGGGAATTAGAAACTTAAAGAAACAAACATTATATGAATGCATTTTAAGCTCTTTTAGTTCTTATGACATGGCCCAGCCTGGTACTCACCTTATCATAAGATCATGGAAGTTATGGATGCCAAGCAAAGTGTGGTGAAGAAATCAGATGGCGTCCAGATATCTTGAAAATAGCATCCGAGGTCTTAAAGATTTGTGTCAAAGCAGGCAGCCATCTAAGCCAGGTGTCACGTAGATCCACACAGAAGCATACCAGTGTGTGTGATTCATGGAGTGCAAATAAGATCCACACCTGGAGATGAGAATGGATCCAGTGCCTAAATGCTGAACACCTGATTTGTAGAAAGCTACAGATGATGCTGATAGCCCCAAATCCATTTGCAGTCTCTACATAGATTGAGTCTAGTTTGAATACCCAATGCACACAGACTGGAAGCATGAACAGCCCTAACATCAGACACACACACACACACATCACTGTAAAGTGGATTTTAGCAGCTGTATTTAAACTGGATTATAACATCTTTTTTTTTTTTACATCACTGCTCTCCAGTGGTGGGAGTAGGATGCCCAGCCCCACTGCTGGAATTGAACCTCCATCCCAGTGGGCCGCAGTCCCGCGCACAACCACTACACCACCGGGGCTCAGCCTGGATTATAACATTTTGTAATTTGATCTCCCCCTGGACCTAATCTGAATTTATTCTACATTTTTACTACTTTCTACTTTCTCTTAGATTCAGATCTTTACCTGTTTTATATGGCCCTTGTTGCTGAGTTTTTGTTTATTGAATGCCCTTATTTTATATGGTTATCTATGTCATGAAACTGAGATGGGTGGGTTTATGAAGACAGAAGCTGGAATGATTATTGCCTGGGGGCATGGAAGGGGAGGGAGAGGGTAATGGGGAGTCAACAGTAATGGGTATAAGAAGGAAGAAAAAGTTCCAAAGTTGTTTTGGTGGTGATTGTACAACTCTTCCTTTTCCCACTTTTTATAAGTTTTATTGGTATATCATTCACATATGCAATTCAACAGCTCAATCACATCAAACAAAACTCTTCTTGATGTAATTGTACTATTGGATTATGACATGTTAATTATGGATCAACTTAAAAAATTTTTTTAAACTCAATAGTTAGATACCACACTTCATCCTAGCATTAGTAGCAAATATTTTTTTTAAAGGAATATAGAAAACAGTTGGATGCTCACTTTCCTGATATGATCCCTGAAGACAAATGTGTGCATAAGCAAATGTGGTGAAGAAAGCTGATGGTGCCCGGCTACCAAAAGATATAGCGTCTGGGGACTTAAAGGTTTGAGTAAACAAACGGCCATTCAGCTCAGAAGCAATAAAGCCCACACGGAAGAAGCACACCAGCCTGTGTGATCATGAGGTGGTAAAGGGATCCCGTGTCAGGCAGCAATGAGCTAAAATTATATTATTATTAATGAGGGGGAGTACAGATTGGGGACCCAAAGCTCATCAATAGGTGAGGTGACATCCTTTTGCAGAGGGGTTACAAGGAGGAGATGAGTCAGTTAAGATACAGGGTAGGAGCTACGAAATACTAGAGGAGCAACCTTCCTCTAGTTCCCATGCTGCCTCCCACCCACTATCATGACCCCAATTCTACCACATAAATCCAGCTAGACCAGGAGATATACAGTGAAGTTGGAAACATGGGAAACTTAGGATAGATGATCCAGCAAGACTAGTAATAGGAGTGGTAATACCAGGGGAGTGAAGGGATGGAGGAATAGAAAGGGAGAACCAACTTCAGGGATCTACACGTAGCTTCCTCTCTGGGGCACGGACAACAGGGAAGTGAGTGTTGGGACACACTGTACAGTGTACAGGATGAAAAAATAATTTGTAAATTACAAAGGGTTCAAGGGGAAGGGGGGGGAGGAAGGGTAATATAGGGAGCTGATAATGGGGGCCTGGAGGGAGGGAGAATGTTTTGAGAGTGATGATGGCAATGGGTGTGTAAAAGTGGCCTGCATACAACTGATATTAGGGATTGTGATGGGAGTTGTATGGGCCCCCCAATAAAATGATTCATTAAAAAAAGCGGGGGAGGGGAAAGGGGAGGTTTTTTGTTTTTTTTTTTTTAAAGAGGAGCTTGTATCAAGGGCTCAAGTGGGAAATGTATGTGGAAACATGTGTGCAAATGTGTTTGATACAAATGATGTACTGAATGTTGTAGTAGCTGTAAGAGCCCCCAATAAATTTTTTTTTTAAAAAAAGGAATATAGAAAACAGTTGGAAAGTTTATGGAGAAGCTGGAACCTTCATAAACTGCTAGCAGGCCTATTAAATGGTGCTACTATGGAAAGTGAGGGATGCTTCTGAGAAAGCTAGAAATAGAAATACTAAAAAAAGAAAGGAAGAAAAGAATACTGTAGGCCCAGCAATCCCTCTACTTGGTACATATCTAGGAGAAGAGTCACGGCATGGATAGATATAGTTACACCCATGTTCATCACAGCACTAGTCACAAGAGCAAAAGATGGAAAGTAACTAACTGGTCAATAATAGAAAATGGATTAAAAAACAACTTTAGAGCAAGCACATAATGGAATAGTTTGTGCCTTAAAGAATAGACACTTCGGGGCTGAGCCCCGGTGGCGTAGTGGTTGAGTACGGGACTGCGGCCTGCTGGCTTGGCGGTTCAAATCCAGCAGCAGCTCTCCAGGAGCAAGGCTGGGCCTCCCACTTCCACCAGAGGACAGTGATGCCCCCCCCAAAAAAAACCCCAAACAAGAATAGACACTGCATAACATAGTTGTACCTGGAGGACATTATATGGAGCAAAATTAGTCAATTCCAAAAGGTCAAATATTGTATGAGAGCACTCGTGTGAAAAGTCAAGAAAAAGGTTTCCGTACTTGTGGGTTACCAGCCCTCACAATCGAATGGGTCCAAGGGGCGGTTGTGTCATTGAGAGGTAAATTAGACAAGACAATGTAGGGCATGCAAGAGCTCTCCCTTGGGCACCCTCTGACTTCAGGTGCACACTGAGAGAAAGAGAGAGAGAGAGAGAGAGAGAGAGAGAGAGAGAATATATCTCCAACCAAGAGTATATACATACACTCTCAGTGTGTGTGTGTGTGTACGTGCACGCGCAAGTCCCCCTAATTACAGATAACCACATACTTAGCAAAATAAGCTGTACCCTAACCCTCAAGCTGTACAGTGAGTATGTTGAAGGAGTAACCTAACACCTGTGCCCAGGGCAGGTAGTGGCAGTGGCTGTCCTCAGAGCCTGGAGAGCAATTGCACAGTCTGCTCCTAAAGTTAATGCTGCTGGCTACATAGCAATCAGCCTCTTACAAAGAGGTAACTTTAAGGTAGCACTCTTATGGGAGGATATAGTGGAGGATACGATTAATTATGAGAATGTGATTGGGACTCACCTCCAAGTCACAAGGGTGAAGTCCTCCCTCCAGCCCAGAAACCCAGTCTGCCAGGCTTCTTAATATATGAGAATAGAAGGAGTCATCTGATTACACTCACTTCCCATGCTCTGCTTCCCACACATACTCAAAGAAACATTCTTCGAGGGTTTTGCGGTCTGGGGGGAAGGGAGGGCAAGTCTCGGGCCAGGGGTGGGGAGATACATGGTAACTTGGGTAAAACCAAACCCATCAAGTCAGTGCTGACTCACAGTGACTCGATATGTGTGTTTCTGAGACAAACTGTTTACAGGAGAAGAAGGCTGTCTTTCTCTGGAGGAGGAGCTCGGGGTTTTGAACTGATCACTGTGTAGATCGTGAGGCAACTTGTAGCCACCAAGTCACCAGGGCTCCTCACTATAGGTGAAGGGGAAAGTAATATACAAAGAGGGGGAGGTTGACAAGGGAGAACAGAGGAGTTCAAGAGTGAAACACAACCCACAAGAACCATATTGTCACATCAAGGGATGCAGAAAAAGCATTTGAGAACATCCAACACCCATTCTTAATAAAGACGCGAGAAGATGGAATTAGAAGGGGGAATCCTCTATACAAGAAAAGCCAGAGACGAAAAACCAACAGCCAATAGTACACTCAATGGAAAAAAAAAAAAAAACGGAAAACATTTCTACTGAATAAGGGAACCCAACAAGGATGCCCCTTTTCCCTTCTATTCTACATTGTGCTTTAAGTCCAAATGATACCATTAAAAATGGCAAGATATCAAGGGTGTACAACTGGGTCAAGAAGAAGTGAAACTTTTGCTATTTGCAGATGATGGGATTTTATATTTTGAGAATTCTAAGGGAGCCACACTAGATTGCTGTAAACAACAGAGGAGTTAAGTAGAGTAGCAGGACACAAGATTAACAAGCATAAATAAATTGGATTCCTATATATCAGTGATATGAATACAGAAAAAGATACCAATAGCCACCAAAAGCTGAAATACTTAGAAATAAACCTAATCAAAACAGCAAAAACAACAACAAGACCTGAGTAAAGAAAACTACAGGGCATTACTATAAGGAACCAAGAGAGATCTACACAAATGGAAGCCTATTCTTTGTTTGTGGATTGGAAGACTCAATATTGTGAACATGTCAATACTACCTAAAGCAAGTTACAATTCAATACAACCCTAATCCAAATTCTACCATCAATCTTCAAAGAAATGGCAAAAGCTGATTATCCGCTTCATATGGGAAGGGAAGAAGCCTAGGACAGGCAAAGAACTCAAGAACAAAAACAGTTGGACTTGCACTCCCTGACCCCAAAACCTAGTATACAGTCCTAGTTATCAAAACAGCCTGGTACTGTTATAATGATAGATACTGGGATGAAACTATCAGGACAGAAAACCAAGAAATCAAAGCATCCACATACAGAAAATTGACTTTTGAAAAAGTCCCCAAAAGTATTAAATGGGAAGGAGGTGCCTTGTTCAATAAATGGTGCAGGGAAAATTTGGATATCCACCTGCAGAAGTATGAACCAAGACCCATATCTCACCCCATGCACAAAAACAAAATCAAGGTGGATCAAAGACTTGAATGTAAAACCCAAATCTATCAGAGTCATCAATGAGAAAATTGGGACAAAGTCAGAAGCTCTAGTGCAGGGAATACATGGATTATCAGAAACAATAAAGGGAACACACTCTGTGTAAGATAAAACAGATGAATGGAACCTATTAAAAATAAAACACTTGTGCCCATTGAAATACTTTATTAAAAGAGTAAAAAGAGAGCTCTAGGCTGGGAAAAGATATTTAGTAACATCATAACAGACAAAGGACTAATTGCTAAAATCTATAGAACCTTACAATTTACAATGAGGAAAAAAAACTAATAGTTCTCTGAGAAGGTGGGCAAGAGACCTGAACAGACAATTCACAAAAGATGACACTCAAGTGTTAATAAACGTATGAGGAAATGCTCCAGGTCATCAGCCATCCAGGAAATGCAAGCCAAAACAACAATGAGATCCCACCTAAGGCCCGTTTCTATAGCCCAATTAAAAAAAAAAACGCAACAAATGTTGGAGAGGGTGTGAGAGTGGAACTCTTTTTCACTGCTGGTGTACCTGTATATGTGCACAACCACTGTAGAAGACGATATGGCAATACCTAAAACAGATGGCGAGTGGACTACCATATGATCCAGCAATACCATTACTGGGCATATACCCCAAAGAAATAAGAAACAGACTACAGACAGACATTTAATACGCCATGTTCATCTGTTTTTTGTTTGCCTTCTGGTGGTGGGAGTAGGAGGCCCAGCCTCCTGGAATTGAACCTCCATCCCAGTGGATTGCAGTCCCACCCACAACCACTATGCCACCGGGGTTCAGCCCCTCCATGTTCATCTTAACACAACTCACAACAGCAAGAAGCTTGGAAACAGCCTAAATTCTCATCAACAGAAGAGAGGATTAAACAAACAAACAAACTCTGGCACATACACACAATGGAATATTAAGCATCCCTAAAAAACAGTGATGAAACCATGAAACGCCTCAATTCGTGGAGGGATCTGAAAGACATGATGCTGAGTGAAGTGAGTCAAGCACAAAAGGACAAATATTGTATGAACCTCCTGCTGTAGGAACAAGCAGTGGAATGGGGACATACTCAAGTTTGCAGGGCATCCAGTCTTCTGACTGGAGACCACAGAGCCTGATAAAGAGCTGAACCAGTGCCAATGAACCACACTTCATCCACTCCAGGTAAGTATAGGTCACTTGGTCAGAGGATGCCTCATGGCACCTGGGATCAAATGGATGGGGGAGGGAAGGGGATACTGTCTGCTGAGTGCTAGCCATGTGTATCTGGGGTGAGGTCCCCTGGAGAGGGGCAGCGCAGGATAGGGGAGAGGGAATTGTCATGTGTGGGGAATACAGGTGCATGCCTATTGAGGAGAGGGAGGGCTGACCTCCAAGTTGGAAGGATGAAAGACTGATGCTTTTGGGAACATTAAGTGGGGAGGACTTTAGTGGTGTGCAGCAGGTGGGCAGAATTGACTCAGGGCATCTGGGGGTATCCTGGGAATCCAGGATATGGTCTGTGGAAAGCTGACATAGTGAATCCTGGGGCTTTGGGGCACACAGCATGCTCCAAAGGCTGCATCAGTGAAAACTCATAGGGTAATCCCTCTGGGTGACCTGGACTGTGCCTCAGACACACTTGCAACCTGAGGACTTAACCAGAAAACACATGGTGTGTGAGGAAGCAGAAAACAACTGTACTGAGAGGGTTGTACTTTTGGTTGACAGACAAACAAGGTCAATCTCCGTCAATGCCCCTGTATGCTTTATTAAGATACATATTATTCTGGCAATCCTGTGATGGTCATTCTGTTATATTTTGCTTATGCTTGTTCATATTAGGGTGTATCTCAGAGGGGTGACGCCATTGGGGGTCACCAACTTGAAACTGTTTGTTTCTGTGTTTTTTGGTGAATGAAACCCAGATGTTGAGCCTGTAGGGAAAGCAAATATATAAGGGTTTCAGGTTAGGTGGGGTAGATAAGAGAGAGATGATGTCCAGAAGTCCAGGAAGGAAAAACCATATCTGGAGACTAATTATGGAAGCAATTTTACAATTCTGTTTGACATGAATAAATTATGAAATGATATGATATATGTATTAACTCCTAAGTTACAGCAAAAAGAAGGGGAAGAAGAGAGAGAGGGAAAAGGACAAGAAGAAGACTAGATCCAGAAATAGGTTTGAGGTTTGAAGAATTAGTTCTTACATCATGGCCCTGCTTGATAATTTGCCTGTAAGAAGGAAACACAGAGGATATGGATACCATAGCAAAATGTGGCAAGGAATTTAGATGGTGTCTAGTTATCAGATAAAATAGTGTATGGGGTCTTTAAAGGCTTGTCTCTAAACAAGCACTCATTTAAGTGAGGAGTCAATTAAATCCACATGGAAGAAGCACACCATCACCAATCACTGAAGGACTGGAATCCATGTAACTGGAATGTGTTAGTCTAGAGATGCAAATTCATAGACACTCGTGTGTGTATAAGAAAGGGCTTGATATACAAGAGCAATTGAATATTGAGAAACATCCCAGCCCAGTAAAAATCAAATCTGGTATTACCCCGTGTGTCTGTAAATTCTATAAATTCTTCTTCAGACTCATGAAACACATGCAATGATGCTGAATGCAGAATGATCACAGGCCAGTGGGTGAAAAGTCTTGTGGATCCAGTGGCAGTAGAGGTATCTTAACGCTGGCAGGGGTCTCCATGTGGGTCCTTTGGCTCCAGGGCTCTAGTGTAACTACATGTGTATTGTCAGTGCAACGTATCTCAGAAAATGAGTGTGTCTCCAACCTCCAATGAACTGTTTATTTCCTTAGCACCTCCAAATGATGTCATAAGCTGTGACCTGATTGACAGGTTAAACTCCACCCCTTTTATTCCTAAGTCTCAAAATGACAACAGACTATGTATCTACCATGCCAAAGTCAAAGTCAAAGGAGAGACCACTTTCAGAGCTTAAATTGTGAGGATCTAGTGTGCAGAAGATGATGGATGATAGTGGAAGCTGAAGATTCATTTTTGGAGCTACCTGGGACCTAAGTCTCTGGAGAACCACCCCTATCTAAAATTGAGGGGTGGGATGAAAGTGGTCACTAAAGAGAGTGCTTAGGAGAAATATATAGAAGATCAAAGGCATGCATCTGACTTATACAGTTAAAACTTTGTCAGTAGATTCCCCCTTATGATGCAGGCTGGGTCTGATCTGGTTTCTAAAATTTCCAGTATTTTTGGCTTGTATTGGTTTTATTATTCATGTTAGAGTGTATCTCAGAGGTGTTATGTCAATGGAGGTTTCTCTCTTAAAGCTGTGTTACGTGCTCTTCCATTTTTCGGTATATGAAACCTGGGGTCAAAGTCTGGAGGGACAGCAAGTAGATTAAGGGGTTTGGAAGGAGGGGGATATAGCGGAGGAGGTGGGAAAAAAGGGGCCCATGGAGAAAGAGAATGTTTGAAAACTGATTGTGGTAGCAACTGTACTTGACATGATTGAAATCTGGAATAAGATATATGTATTAAATCCCAACTCATAGTAAAAAGATGTTAAGAAGAGAGGAAAACATATAAGTGCTGGGAAGATGTAATGTGAAAACTCTATGCTGTCTGCTAATTATTCTGTAAATTTATTGATTAAAAATTAACATGAATGAGGGGAATAAAAGAGTGAAAGGCAACAGAGATCAAGGGGGTGACACACCATCCTGCAATGATGGTGACCTGTGAGTAGATCCCCAGCAGGTAGACAAGCTGCCTAAATGAGTGTGGGAGGGAGAGTAGGGGCATATCCAGGGCTATATAGTTTTGACAGAGGATATCTATACATTGGTACTTACTTTTGCTGTAAATGCTTCCATAAAAGTGGTTGATCTTACAAAGAGCATAGTTATGAAAAGTTACACAACCAAGTGATTTGAGGAAATGAGTCAATGGACCTGGGGTTTCAGGACCACAGTCTTGGGGACACCTGGGTCAATTAGAAGAACATAATTCATAAAGATAACATGTTGTATCCTACTTTGGCAAGCAGAGACGAGTGTCTTCAAAGTTCCTGAGAACCCGTCTAAGATACATGGCTTGTTCTCTCCCCATCCAGAGAAAAAGGTGTGATGAAAATAAAGGTGTGGAAATGAGGATACTAGACTAATGGTCACACAGACATTTGTTCTCACAACCCGGAGACCAGAAGAGCCGGATGGTGTCCAGCTACCACTACCAAATGCTACAAAAGATATGCATCAAATTGGAAAAGTTCCAGATAGCATGGGAACAAAACGTAGAATAAAATTCAAAATCATGAAAGAGACCAGGCTTATGAGTCAGAGAGAGCCAGGTAGAACCTCCCCCCGCCCCCTTTAGTCTCTTTTAGGACAGGAACTAAACTTAACCCCGTTGCTGTCACAGTGAACATGACGTGGCTCCTCTAGCTACTGTTTCTGGAACCCCCACCAAATGACCTTAAGAAGAGAGGGAGAGACACTGATAAAATTTACCTGTATTAGCATGCCCTTCTGCTGGGTATAAAATGAGCACTCTGAGGAAGGTAGGGAAGGGGGTACTATTTCCTACTAGCAAGAACCGGAAGGAAGGGATGTGCATCCTTTGGACCCCAAGATCCCAGTGTAACGAACCTCCTGGATCCAGAAGAGAGTTGTGATATCTGAGGAGCAGCAGGAGCAGAGCCAGGAGTCAGACCATGAGACAGAGGGGTGGGCTTTCCCCGCCCACAGAGCAAGGAAAGCCGAGTGCTTTTAGACAGGAAGTTGTCTAAGTTGTTTTGTGAAGTAGGGTGCTTCTGGGCAGCTGACTGGGGAAGCTGGACTTGTTGACCCATGTCGGTCAATCTGAGTGCCTTCAAATGGTGGCTTACAGGAGTGGGGTACCTCTGGGCTCTTAATTCAGGGAGTTGGGTTTGCTGACCTACAGAGCTTCAGCTGAATGCCTTCAGGTTGAACCTTCAAGTGGAGTGGTACACCCTGGGTACCTTTGTGAACAGCCCTGAAAGAACTTTGTAACAGGCCCCGACTGAACTATGGTGCCCTGAGCAATTCTCAATCGCATTCCAAGCTGCTAACGTCCTTAATAAACCTCTTTATTAATCGTGAATATCGTCTTGGCGTTCTTTGCGGCCCTTGCAGTCACTTACAGAATCTTGATATAAAAGTAGGGTGTGAGAGAGAACACCTGGGGACAAATTTTTAATCAAACAATTGGCAGCATTTACTTAAGGACAAAGTTCAGAGGGGTTAGGAAAGAGGAATGGAAACAGGAAACACAGGTGGAAGCGGGACACATGATACTAGTTGTGGGGATTAGAAGGAAGGAGATCAAAGCATCTATGCATTGTCGAGTGGAAAAATGATGTTCTGCTCTGGAAACCTTCACTCAATTCACCTTAAAAAACAGAAAAATTCATAGAGGCACTTATGGTTAATTAATTCATGGTTACTTGAAGGTCGAGTGAAGGAGAAATGAGTTGCCATTTCTCAAAGGGTCCTGGGTAATGGTGATGAAGTATTTTGGAAATGTGTCGTGGTGACGGTGTCAGCCTAATAAATGTGATGCACGTCACTGAGGTGTACACGGATGACACTCTAGAGGTGGGTAGGGATGCACAGAACTTGGAACACTCATTGCTTTCTGCTAAAAAAGTGGTAGAATCACTTAGGAAAATACCTTTGGCAGCTTCTTCTAAAATGAAACATGCAATTACCGGATGACTCAGCAATCGTACTCTGGGGCACTTATTGCAGAAGAATGAACACTTCTGTCCACCCAAACAGCGGGGAGAAATGTTTAAAACAACTTGCGTGTGTAGCTCAAAACAGCTCGGAAGGCCTTCAGCAGGGGAGTTGATACAGCCACTCCCTGCAATGCCCCTCAGGGATCAAAGGCAACCAAATCGGAAGTATTTCCAGGGAACTGTTCATCTAAAAAAATCAATCCATGAAGATTATATATTATATGCTTCCATTTACCAGAGTATAGAATCTTTAAAATGATGGCCAGGAGTTAATGATGGCTGAATCAATGAGCGGTGGTTTTGTATCTTAACTGGTGGTTAAAAACAGGAAACTTCATGTGTGATAAAAATTTTATCTTAACAGTTGTTTTGACATGTAATTCACATAGCATACAATTTAATGGTTTAAATATATTAAAAGGAGTTCTGCAGTTATCACCACAATTTTAGAACATTTTATTCATTTTTGTACTGATTATTTGTAATTTCTTATCTCCTCCTCTCCCAACCTTCCCTGCCATATCCTTAGGAAACTATGAATCCAGTTATTGTCTCCATAGGTATACCTAACCTAAATTTCATATAAAGAAAATGATACATACAAAAAAAAGAACAAAGTGAACACAGAAGACCCTCAACCACAAAAAAGGGGAAAATAACTTTTAAAAGCTAGAACAAAATTAGAATGGAAATGATAGAGTGTTAAATTTTAACCTAACTACATCTGCATTAATCCACTTTCCAAAACGCTCTGTCTAATGGCAATGCTGTCCACATTCCCGATCAGTGGTGAGAGGGGAGCGACTGGAGGTTTCACCCACGTGGGAACCCTGCAAAAGGATTGGGGTATTTCACTGTCATCCATCCTGTCTTCCAACCGGGGGCTAGAAACTTAAGCTCTCATACAGTTCCTTCCTCTTGAATTTAATCACTTATAATCCTTTGAGCTACATGTGTTAAAATTTTATAGAATTAAATACATACATGTAGAAATGAGTACAACCACAATATGGGAATGATTGATAGGTTATAACAATAACAAGAACTTGTCCAATACTGTACAATATTATCAGTAAAGTGATGTTACCCATAGGACAAACTGAGTAGAAGGTAGATAGGCTTTGTCTCTATTACACAGGTTTTAAGAATACATATGGGCTGAGCCCCAGTGGCGTAGTGGTTGTGTGAGGGACTGTGGCCCATAGGGTTGGCGGTTCAAATCCAGTAGCAGCTCCCCAGAAGCAAGGCTGGGCCTCCTAATCGCACTAAGGGCACAGTGATACCCACAAAAAAAAGAGAATACATATGAATCTGCAATTATTTAAAAATGAAAAATTTACTTGAAAGTTAGAAAAGCTATGGGACTATTTTGAGAATACTGTAGATATTCGAAGAGTCCTATTGGCATGGTTAGCTAATGGTTGGGTTACATACGGTCAGTAGTTCAACTCCACTTTTCTGCCTTTTGCTTCTGAAAAAGATTTACAGCCTTAGAAATCCAAGGCGGTGGTTCTACGTGGTTGTAACGAGTTAGAAGTGACTCAATGGCAGTGAGTTTGTTGGTTTGGCATATATTCAAAATATTAGTCAGAGATGAATTGCTAGTTTGTTACCATGATAGTGATTTGTGGAAATGGGGGAGACTATTCTTATGCTTCAAAGGTGCAATGGCCACGTCCTTAGGCAGAAGTGGTCATGATATGGACCTATTACTTACAAATGCTTTAGACAAAATAACTGATTTCTTAACAATACTTCTCTACTTGCCCTACATTCATGAACGTCTGTATGCATATGCATATGTGTATGTGTGTGTATATAAAGAGAAAGAGACAAGCAAGGTCAACATAACAATATAACAACCACTGTTTAATTTATAAATATCCATTTGTTCAGCCTCTCTGAATTTTGAGATCTTTAATAGTTGAGAAAACCCCTGTATATCAGGAAATTTAAAAAATATTTAATATACACATGACAGTATACACCAGTTCAAGTAGCTACGTAAACAATTTGGTGACATTAACTACAAGCCGTATAACCACCCTCATCTTCCTCGTCCAAGCTTTTTCTCCCCCACGAAGACAAACTCCACAGCTGATTCGGACTCAGAGTGTTAGGCATTGTCACATCAGTTCCAGCTCATCATGGCAGAATGAAGCAGCCTGGGGTCCTGCGCCGTCCTGACGCATGTTCTGTGGGAGCCCATTGCTGTCAGCCACTGTCGGGCCATCTTGGGAGGGTCTTCCTTTTTTTAAATTGCCTCTCTGCCAAGCACGGTGTCCTTGTTCTGCCTCATAGCAGCCCTATTTAGAGTTCCTGAGACCATCACTCTTGAGAGGAACAGAGAGCCCCATTTTCCTCCTGCACAGTGGATGGAGGGCTTGAACCACCAACCTGCAGTGAGCAGTCCGCTGCCCTCCAACAGCTCCCCCAGGACAGCAAGTACAAAAGCGCTGCTACAAAAGCATGGAAACCTTTATGAAACAGAACTATGAAGCTGAGAAGCAATGCTTTTTACCTATGTTCTACCAAGGTCTATATGCTTCTGAAGGTGGTGTCTGCACTGCATTCATAATTCTGCACTTTGGGGTTTACATCACATCAGAACAAGTTTAGTATCCTCCAGAGACGATTATTGTGTTCCTTTGAAATGTTCTTTGAGTTAGAGGAAGGAACACAATAATCCGAGTAGCAGGATCAGGGGTGGAGGATGAATGGGGGAAGGGTTCCCAACAAATGTCCCATAGGACAGGCTGTCCTTGAAGAATGCGCAGGTGCAATGTCAGGATGAAAAAAAATTCCTTGGTGCAACTTTCCTGGCTGTTTCCTCACCAATGCAGTTTCCAATTGCTTTAAAACTTATTCCTCATAAGTTCCATGATCACTCTGTGTCGTTAGAGAAAATATGTCGGATGACCCCTTTGAGCTGCCCCAAAGAGTGGACATAATTTCCTGGCCTGACCTCTCTGCCTTCAGTCCCCTGGTCCAGGAGATCCCTTCAGAGGCCACCGTTTGGATTGAACCATCCGTTTTGAAGGCCCCCTAACAAGCCTCGAAGGAACCCCGGTGGGTAGTGGTCACACATTGCGCTGTTAACCACAAGGTCAGCAGTTTGAAAGCGCCAGGTGCTCCGTGAAAGAAGATTTCCACTCCCACAAAAAGTGAGTCCTGGAAACCCCCAGGGGCAGTTCTGCGGCGTCCTCTGGGATAGCAGTGAGTCAGCACCGACTTGCTGGCAGAGAGCTTGGTTTGGCGCTCTAACAAGCCTCAGACAAATGTCTGACTCAGAGAGCTTGTCCACTGATTGCAGAGACATATTTAGACATTGTATTTGGAAGAAACGCATGCACATAGGAACTGGAATCCTGCTGGCTCTACTTTTTTACTTTGCTTGTACAAACTCATTATCCCCTAATATTGCTATTAATTTGATCATATAAAAAGCTTAAAGCTCAAAGTAGATACTCTTCTTATTAATCATTTTATTGGGAGCTCTTATAAATCTTTTTTTTTTTTCGCATCACTGCCCTGGTGGGAGTGGGAAACCCAGCCTTGCTCCTGGAGAGCTGCTGCTGGATTTGAACAGTCAACCCTGTGGGCCACAGTCCCGCACACAACCACTGTGCCACCAGGGCTCAGCTTATAAATCCATCATTCATTTGTGTTAAGCACACTTGTACTAATGTTGCTGTCAATATTTCCAAAGCATTTTCTTTCTACTTGAGCTCTTCATATCAGTTCCTCTCCTCCTGCCTCCCCCCACCTCCCCATTAATCCTTGATCAACTATATATTATTATGGCTATTTAATGTCTTACACTGAAGACCTTTGTCTCCCTTCATCCACATTTCTGTTATTTTATTTCTCTCGGGAGTGGGCTATATATCCAATCTTTTGATGGGTTCCCTCTCTATCCCTCTCCCCACCTCTACCCCACCCACCATCCCCCTACCCTCATGATATCAATACTCCCACTACTGTTCCTGAATATTTTTATCTGTGCCGAATTCCATGTATTGAAAGCTCTTTCCTGTACCAAGAAGTATACTCTGGTGAAACCAGAGTTGTAGAACTGGATCATGGTAGAGGTGGGGGGAAGCATTCAGAAACTAGAGGAATGATGTGTGTTTTATTGGTGCTATACTGCATCCTGGTTGAATTATCTTTCCTTATAACTCCTCAATGGGGGCAGGGGGGGCGGGAATGTCCAATTGTCTACAGATGAGCTTTGGAGTCTCCACTCTAACCCCCTCTTTCACATTGATACAATTGCTTGCTTTGGATCATTTGATACCTGATCCTGTCAACATCTCATGATCACACAGACTGGTGTGCTTCTTCCATGTGGACTTTGTTGCTTCCCTGCTAGATGACTGTTTCACTTCAAGCCTTTAAGATCCCAGATGCTACATTTTTTGATAGTTGGGCACCATCCACTTTCTACACCACATTTGCTTATGCCCACATTTTGTCTCCAGCAATTGTGTCAGGAAGGTGAATATCAAAGAATGCCAAGGTATTAGAACAAAGTGTTCTTGTGTTTAGGGAGGCCTTGAATAGAAGCCCCAAATGTGTCTGCTGTCTTAATACTTAACATATAAATATATATACTGGCCTCTATTCTGTCTATTATAAATTAATATCTTTACATATAGACACATCTATAGCTATACCTCTATAACGTTCCCTCCTACATTTTCCCTCTATTTCCTTCCATCTTCCTTCTGTCCCATTATCATGCTCACCCTCCATTTGACACTCAGTAATTCCTCTCGGACACATGGCCCTGATCAAGCCTCACCAGACATTGTACCCCTCCTTGCCATAGATCTCTTGTTGTTCCCTTACCCCTGAGTTTGTTGATTCCCTCCTCCCCCTTCCCACCACTGTCCCCACCAGAACCACTGTCCCATTGTTTCTCCTTAGGATTGTTTGCCCAAAAAACTAAACAAAACAAAAAATGATGGCTAGTTCCAGATCTGTCTGCTGACCCTTATGAGTGTTTTCCAATTGGGTCTGATGAGGTGCCCTGTCCCCTATGTCAGAAGTCTATTTTCACGATTCCTCAGGGACTTGGTTACTTTGCGCCCCTCACTGCCCTGTTGCACTCCCTTTGCCTGGGGCAGACAGGGCACTCTTCCCACATGGTTTCGCTACTGTCATCTCCCATAGCTCTATGGGTCAGTGAGGGAATGTCATGCCTCATTGTGGGGCTGGCCCTACAGTCCTCTCTGTGCACTGGCTGCTCTGAGCAGGGATGTCATCTCCAGGGCTTGTTAACATAGCTATTCTTTACCAATTCAGCTAAATTACTGTCTGGTTAAGAAAACTTCCGGGGATATGTTTTGTGTGTGTGTGTGGGCATCACACACATTTTTTGTGTCTTCCGGGGATATTTTTGGTCGAAACAAGTTTAAAGAGTTAGATTCAGGCAATCAATTCAGAGGTATCTGCCTCCAGAAGAGAAGTCCATGAGGAGTTGAAATTCTGTATTTCCTCTCTCTTGATCAAGAATCTTTTGTAGAATCATTGAGCAACATGGTCAACAATGGTAGCTGGGCACCTTTCCATCCTTCCTATCTGATGGCAAAAGAGGCAGCTGTTCAAGGGGGCAATAAGCCACATGTTCCATTTCCTCCTCCGAATTCTGACTCCTCGTCTGCCTTCCTTGTTCCCAGGGCTCTGAGAACCATCATGCATCGGATGGCTGCTTGCAAGGGTTGAAGACCTCAGGAACTATGCAATGAACTAGGAAGGCAGACAGAAGCCCTGAACACTCTATTCGGCTAACTAATGGGGATGGCTCAGGAAACCAGGCTTCTGATTCTTCAAACCAAGAAACCAGAGCCCGTGGAGTGATGGGCAGTCCACAAGCAGACCCAGCAGCTCCTCTGCTGCTCTTCCTGGCACTGTTGTTATCCTTGCAAATGTTATCTAGCTCACAACTTTTTACCAGTTTTATCTTTTTACAGGTATGGTGTGCTGACGGCGATTATATTAAACCGTGTAATACTACCGTGACTCAATGTGATTTTTCTATCACCATAAACTTCATTCTTCACAAGCAAAAACTCCATTTCTCCCTTTCTTCTAGCCCTGATAACCACTAAAACTAGAAGTTGTTCATGGCTGTTGCATTAATTCAGTACATCCCAAAGAAAAAAGAATAAGCAAATGTATCAAGACCAATGTTTGGGAATTTAAAATATGTTTCACTTCATGTTTGTGTGGGCAATGCCAGACTATTTGCCCATAGTCCCATGGAGATTCTTAATTTTTTTTTGCTTAAAACATCTTTTTCCCTTCTTCTAAAAGAAATTAGAGGGAATCCATGTCATCCTCAGGGTTTGGTAAGGTAGATTATTCTTTACTAATTCAACTACATTCTTGTTTGGTTAAGAAAACTTCCGGGGATGACCCCCACACCCCGTCCCCATCAACTTGCAGCCTCTCCCTCCCACTGTCACGCCACTGGACCGCACCTGCTGTGGCTTCTCTGCTCCTACTGCGGGGGCTGACAGTGCTGGCCTGCCAGGACGCTCACTGGCTTCTGGCAGGGGAGGGGGTGCTGCGTAGGAGGAGAAGAGAAAGGAGTTACATCAACGGGGGGTGGGGATGGGGGGCAGCCAAGCCAGCCAATACCAGCTGCTTTCTCAGCATGTGCACACCGGGTCCCTGAGGTCACCTTTTTTGTCCCTCATGCTACACTCCCACCCTGACACCCACCTTACCCACAGACATGTGCAAAATCACAAATGTGCCCGGTGTATATCAGTCTGGGGCTTTGTCCAGTAGGCTGACATATGTGCTTCAAATTGACTGCATATACTACAACGTTTTCCACAACTCAAATCACTAAACATTAACACACAGATCTACATTCACTTCTAAATAGCACGTGAGTCAGAAAAGAAAACCATGAAAATGACAAGATCCATAAAACAGAGTCACAATTAAAGCATGTCTTCAACTTTGGGATACAGGAAACTAGGGGGATTTATAGCTGTAGGTGTTTATAGGAAGAAAAGAAAAATCAGTGAAATGAGAGAAAGAAAATGACCCACATAAAAGGAGATTCGTGGTTACCAAGAACAGGAATAAGGAGCCTTGTTAACCCGGTGGGTTAGGCGTGGGGCTGCTCACCTCATGGTGGGCAGTTTGAAACCACCAGCAACTTCGCTGGAGAAAAATGAGACTTTCTCCTCCTGTAAAGAGTTTCGACCTCAGCCCCACCCCGCTCTCCAGGGTTACATGAGCGGGACGCAGCTCAGTGGCCTTGAGTTTTGAGTTGGAAGAAAAGGAAAGAAGGGGGGTTGTGGGTGCTGGAAAAAAAAATGCCACCTTGACTATATGGGGAGGATTGCACAGCTGATCATAGTAAGGCCTACACGATGAATGCGTTCCTCTCTGTTGGCCTTTCAAATTTATCAGCGCGGACAAGTGAGGGCTTCCAGTGCTCCATCAGACATTTCTCTTGGTAACCTGTCATTTTCTGGAGACCTGTACTTCACCACGTGGCAGCCCTCACGGTGTCGTGATTACCCGTGGGCTGTGAGGTGCACAGTCAGCAGTGCGAAACCGTCAGCGGCTCCACAGGACAAAGCCTGGGCTTTCTACTCCCAGAAAGCGTTACAGTCTCAAAAAGCCACCGGGGCTTTCTGTGAGTCAGCACGGACTCAACGTGGAGGTGTTTGGGGTTGACATTCAACCATATCCAGGGGCAGCTTATGACCCCGGGCTCACGTCTTTGAAGGGAGAAGTCGAAGCTGCCCTGGGGCATTAGTGAAATATAAAAGTCAAAAATGCCTCAAAGCCCACGGGTAATCACGACACCGTGATTTCACCACGTGGTGAAATATGGTGACTCCGAGTATTCCTTCCGTCTTCTTTGATTGTTTTCTGCATCTTTCAATAGTTGCCCATAGAATCCGTCCATATTTCAACTCCAGACTTTTTTTCTTTAATTCTTTCAGCTTGAGATGTGTTCAGCAAGTTCTTTTTGTGTCTGTGATACCAAGTTTTTCCATACTTCATGATAAGCTTTGTCTTCTCAAGCTGCCTTTTGAAATGTTCTGTTCAGCTCCTTTACTACACCCTTTCTCTCGTTTTCCTTAGCTCCTCTAAGGTTAAATGCAAGCTTCAGAGTCTCTTTTGACATCCATTTAGCCCTCTTCTTCATTTCCTGTTCTTTTCATGACATTTTGCTTTTTTATGTTCTTCGTGTCACCCCACAACTCATGAGGTCTTTGAACATTAGTGTTCAATGCTTCAAATCTCTGCTTGAGACGCTCTTGAGATTCCAGGGAGATATACTTGCATTTCAGTTCTTGTGGACTTATCTTCATGTTAATGCCCAAGAGCAATTGACTACCTGTTCCACAGTCAGACCCTACCCTTGCTTTGGCTGATAATACTGAGCATCACTTCTTCTAGCAGATATAATTGACTTGATTCCTGTGTGTGCCATCTGGTGAGAACACAGGTATCATTGTCATTTACATTGCTGGGGGATGGAGGTGGGTGGAGAATGGTATTTGCACTGTAGAAGTCATTGGTCATGTAAGTTCTACCATGAGAGAACTCCAGCTTCACTTCTATCACCAAGGCCCTATTTTCCAGCAACTAAATCTTCCTCCTTTTTTTTTTTTTCAGAGGTTTACATTCCAATCTCCAGTAATCATTCATGCACCATGACTGCATTTTCATCAACTTCTGACTGAAGATGTCGGTAGCTTTAATTTCTTCATCACCCTTTTTAGTGTTGGGTGCCTACACCTGAATAATAATTGCATTCATTGGACTTTCCTATAGAAAGGATTAATTTAGCACAGATGTGACTTTTAAAAAAATCATTTTATTGGGGGCTCATATATCTCTTATCATAACCCATCCATCCATTCATTACATGTCAAGTACACTTGTACATTTGTTGCACCCATTATTCCCCAAATCTTTGCTTTCTACTTAAGCCCTTGTTTTCCCCTCTCTCCCTACTCCCCCTCCCTCATTAACCCTTGATAACTTATAAATTATTCTTTTTTCATATCTAGCACTGTCTGATGTCTCCTTTCACCCACCTTTCTGTTATCCATCCCCCAGGGAAGAGGTTATATGTAGATCCTTATAATCGGCTCCCCCTTTTTACCCCACCTTCCCTCCACCCTCCCTTTATTGCCACTCTCACCACTGGTCCTGAAGGGATCATCTATCCTAGATTCCTTGTGTTTTTGGGTCTTATTGGTGTAGATCCTCTGGTCTAGATGATTTTGTAAGGTAGAATTGGGATTATGACAGTAGGGGGTGGGGTAGAGGAAGCATTTAAGAATTAGAGAAAAAAAAAGAATTAGAGAAAAGTTGCATGTTTCATCGTTGCTACATTGTACTCTGACTGACTAGTCTCCTCCCCAGGAACATTCTGTATGGGGATAACCAATTACCTACAAAGGGCTTTGGGTCACTCAATCTGCACCCCACCCCCTCATTCACAATTATATGATTTATTGTTCTTTGATGACTGCTACCTGGTCCTTTCAACACCTCATGGTCACACAGGCTAGTGTCCTTCTTCCATGTGGGCTTTGTTGCTTCTCAGCTAGATGGCCACTTGTCTGTCTTCAAGCCTTTAAGACCCCAGACACTACATCTTTTGATAGCCAGGCACCATGAGCTTTCTTCACCACACTTGCTAATGCACCCATTTGTCTTCAGCGATCGTGTCAGGAAGGTGCATATCATGGTATGCCAATGTAATGGAACACAGTGTTCTTTCAAAGAGGGAATACTTGAGTGGAGACCCAATATCCATCTGCTATCTTAATATTAAACCTATAGATACAGGCATGTAGATCTATTTCCCCATCATCACATATAAATACATATACATATGTACATGCCTATATTTAGATCTCTATAAATGCCCTTTGCCTACTAGTTATTCCCTTTATTTCCTTTGCTTTCCTTTTGTCCCACTATCATGTTCAGCCTTCATTTGGATTTCAGTAATTCCTCTCGTTTACATTGCCCTTGATCAATTCCTACCAGGTCTCTTACATCCTCTTTGTCACTGATTTTGAATCACTTGTTGTTCTCTTGTCCCTGGGTTGGTCAACACTACCTCCTTTCCCCCACGTCCCCCCAGAATCATCAGTCCCATTGTTTTCTCTTCCAGACTATTCATCCAGCCTATTTTATCTAGATAGACCTGCAGAGATAATAATAACACACACACACACACACACACACACACAAAGGCATAGCAAAACAAAGCGTCAAAAGAAAACAAAATGCCAAAAAAAAAAAAAGACAAAAAAGAAAAACCTGTAAATAGTTCAAGGTCTGTTTTTTGATATTTAGAAGTGTTTTCTGGCTGAGTTCGATGGGGTGCCATGCCCTGGCCCCAATGTCTACCCTTAGCACTGCCCCTGCTCCTACTGCTGCTCTGTTGTATGCCTTTACTGTTTTGCCTCAGTGTGGTGGAGTCAGACTGGCTGCAATCCTGACACTGCATCTAATCTACAGTGTTGTCCCCTGTAGGGCCTTGGGTCAGTGAGGGACGTTGTGTCTCATAGTGAAACTGACCATATGGTTCTCTCTATCTGAGCAGGGATATCATCCTCAAGGCTTGGTGAGCCAGGATGTGCTTCACTGTCTCTTCTTCCCCCTTCATTTGCTCCCATGTGCTCCCATGTGCATCAGATATGTCCCTCTCCCTGAGCTGCAGCTTCAGTGCTGTTCTCTGAAGTAAATTCTTCTGGGGGTAGGGGCAACTGTCCAGGGAGTTGGGATTGGGGCCGGCCCCTCAGGGGACCCCCTTGGCTCCCCGCCTTATACCACCATGCTGCATTCACAGTTCCTGGAGCACTGAGTTGACGTCTGGTCCCTCTTTCAATGTGGAGATATAAACAACAACCTCCTCTTCTCTTGGGTGGGTCAGTGCCCTGTTCTACTGCTACACATTTCTATCTTTTTTTTCTTTCTTTTATTCCACCCTCTTATTAGTTGGCTACCTTATATACCCCTGGATTTTGTCTGGCCCCTACCTATATTACCTGGGTCTTACTCCAGCAATGTTTGTATATGGTAGCTTTTTCCCTATGCCCCTGTTGCATTTTTTTAAAGCTTACTTCTGCAGACTCATGTTGTACTTGTCCTTTTGTACTTGCTTACTTCACTGAGCATAATTTCCTCCAGTTCTTCCCTTGCTTCATGGTTCATGCATTCAACACTACTTTTTAGCAATGTGTAGTACGCCATTGTATGTATGCACCACAGTTTTTAAATTGATTAATTTATTGATGGAAATTTGGGTCGTTTCCAAATGTCTGCAATACTGAACTGTGCCCAGATGAACATTGGCACACAAATGTCTGACCATGCTTTGTTTTTGCCTCTTCTGAGTAAATACCCAGTAGGGGGATTACTGGGTCATATGATAGCTCAAATTCCATTTGTTTTAGATATCGCCAAATCGATTTCCATAGTGTCTGTACATACCGTCAGGACCACCAGCAGTGGATGAGAGTTCCTATCCCACCAAAGCCTCTCCAATACTTACTGATTTCTTACTTTTTGGATTGGGTTATCCTTGGGGATGTTAGGTGGTATCTCATAGTTGTTTAATTAGCATTTTTCTTATGGCTAATGGTTGGGAACATTTTATCATATGTTTATTGGTCATTTGGATTTCTGTCCCTGTGAAACTTCTGTTCAGGTCCTTTGCCCACCTCCTCAGCAGGCAGTTAGTTTTTCTCTTATTGTAATCTTGCAAAGTATTGTAGATATTAGTAATAAGAGTTTTGTCTTATGTGTGATGCTGAAGATGTTTTTTCCAGTGGGTGGGCTCTCTTATTACTCTCTTGGTGAATTGTTTCGATGTACACAGGTGATTTATCTTCGTTATATCCCACTTGTCAATTTGTGACTCCTTGGGATTTGTATCCTTCTTCTTTCTGATAGCCTATGTATTCCTTGTGCCAAGATTCTTAAGTTTGTCCCAATTTTCTCATTAATGGCCCTAATTGTTTGGGGCTTAACCTCTAGATCTGTGATCCACCTTGAGTTTATTCTAGTGCATGGAGGGAGGTAAGTGTTTTGCTTCATTTTTCTGCCAAAGATGACTTTTTAAGAAAATGAAAAATCAGGGCTAAAATGCTTGATTAAGGAAAAAGAGGAAATACCAAATGATCATTTAGAGATGTAAAAAGGGGGAAAATGTAACACCAGATAAAAAATTTTTTTAAAGAGTAGATGAAACAACTTTTGGTGAATACATTTAAAATTATAGTTGAATCCAAAAATCTACAGGGGCATAAGAACTGATGGGCACATATTTTTCTAACAACAATTCATAGCTTTAAGAAATTCATTGTATCTCTAAGAAATTCACAGTTAGCTGACTATGGTTCTTGAGTTGTAGGCAATAGAATTAAGGACATTTAAACTGAATTCAGTTGGCAGATTTAAAGTGTAATTTTTCTCAAAGTGTGCACACACACATATACAACAAGCATTTTATACATTGATAAAAACAAGAATCACATCTGTCTTTTCATTAGAAATGATAGAAACCAGAATATATAGGACTCACATCTTTAAAATGTTTAGAGGGGCCGGGGAAGTGTCACCCTAATATTCTGTAAACCAGAACAATATTCCTTTTAACTGAAAAAGAAATAAAAAGTTTTTAGTCCAACAAAAGCTAACAAAATTAATTTCCAACAGACACATACAATGGAGAATTTAACAGCATTATTCTTAGGGTACTAGTTCATACATGCAGAAGTTAATTCCAGATAATACATGTCTCTACAATAAGTGGATGGCTGAACACCATTCTCCCAGTAAGACACCTATCTTCATCTTTTTATTGTGACTTGAAGAAAAAGATTCAATTTAAAGAGTAGCTAACGAGGAGATCTCTTGGGCTTATTAAATTCAAGATTGTGTGATCTATGTTTCATTTAACAACCTTATAATATGCTGTAAAATGCAAATGACACATTTTCTTCATATAGTCAAGTTTCTTGTATTGTTCAGCACACAGATTGAATAAGCTGAGTGAAAAGATACAACCCTTTCCTGATTTTAATCCATGCAGTATGCCTCATCCTGTTCTGATGACTCCTCATCTTTTGATCTATGTACACATTCAATGTGGGTACAAATAAGGGTTCTGGAATTGCAACACCTTGTGAAATTATTCATAAGATGTTCAACATAACTGAGTGCTGTTGTGTAGTCAATAAATCACATGGGAGCCTCTTTCTGGTAGTCTATCTCTCAGACAACTATCATCTGACATTATCAATAATATTCTTTGTTTTATGTCCTCTTGTGGTTCGAAGTTCTGGAAGTTCCCTATTGATAGAGTGCTGCAAATGTTTTTGAAATATACTCGACAACATTTAATCTGTATATAGATTAATGTTGTTCACTGATTTCCATATTCTGTTGGATTACCTTTCTTTGGCATGGGCACAAATATGCATCTCTTTCAGTTAGTTGTTCAGGTAGCTGTCTTCACATTTGGTGGCCGACGTATCTCCAGTGTGGCATCCATTAGCTGAAACATCTCAATTGGGATCTGCCCACTCCTGGAGCTTTGATTTTGTCAATGTCTCCAGGACAGATTGGAAATGGTTGAACATTATTAATCAATTGTTTTTGGTATGATGTCTGCGTATTTCTTCCACCTTCACTTCATACTTCCTGTAGGATTCAATATTTTGTTCATAGAGCAGCTGAAGGTTTGGATTTTTTTGTAGTATGCGACTGGCTAAAACAAGAGTTCCAGGATGTTTTATAATCTTAAATGCAGATGTTAGACCATACTTCTGGATATTTTAGGTAACTATCCATGTACTAATATCCTCTTTCAAGCAGATACAAGGACAAAAACAAACATATAAACATAGATCTAGATAGATGCCCACTCTCCCTCCTACACCTGCTCAGCCCGCATGTTTATGCACACATCTACTCTTGGATCATTATTACAGAATTATGCATAAAAAAGCATACGCCTCTGCTCCATTTAACTCTTGCACTTCTCCCAGTATCCTCCTTTGTCTCTATCAGGTTTTCTTTCAACCTCCCTCTTACTGTATACTACCCTCCTTTTCACCCATGTTCCTGACATCTATGCGACTTCCTCTCCATTTAGAAGTTTCTTAACACTCCTTACTTTGTAATTGGCTTCATTAAAAGTTGATATCCCTAGTTTTCGCTTTTCAGGTTAGTAAGTTTAACTTTGCATGCTTCTGGGTTGACTTTTTATTGTCATATTTATTAATTTCAAGCTGCGTCTATTGTTGATACTCTGATCACAGATCTCTTTTTAGTATTCTTAATAAGGTTGGTCTGTTTTTTGCAAATACCTTCAATTTCTTTTTAGCTGGAAATATCTTTTTTTGTTTGCATCACTGCCCTCTGGTGGTCGGAGGAGCTACCCAGCCTTGCTCCTAGAGAGCTGCTGCTGGATTTGAACCACCAAGCCCATGGGTCGCAGTCCTGCACTCAACCACTACGCCACCGGGGCTAAGGCCTGGAAATATCTTAATTTCAGCATCTGTGGTAGTTACTTTATCTGGTGTCAACTTGCAGAGGGGTGGATTATAGCCTCATAATCAGGTCACTGCCAATGAGGCCTCTGTGTGGGCAATACCTTCTCCTGAGAATTCTAGGAACTCCTGTGTCCTGCCTTGGAGGTGAGGCACACACTGTCTGCTTTGTTTCCCTGTGAGACATTCTTGTTGACAAGCCCCATGGAGTTTTGCTGATGGCAGCCAGTCTTGGAGCTGGAGGAGCCACATGGAGACCCACACCAGCACTGAGATGCTTACACCACCACTGGATCCATAAAACTTTCCACTCACTTGCCTGTAATCTTCCTGCATTCGGCGTCATTGCATGTATTGCGTGAGTCTGAAGAGGACTTTACAATTGGCATCGGCCATGTGGGTTAATATTGTACTTATGGGCTTCATCTGAACTAGATTGGGGAGTTTTCTCAATATTCAATTGCTCTTCTATATAAAACTCTTTTTATGAATTTGTCTATGAATTTGTTCCTCTAGCCTACCCCGATGAGACCACCATAATATTTGAGGGATCATTTCGCTGGGTGTATAGTTCCTGGTTGATATTTTTTTTTCTGTCAGAGTTTTATATATTCTATTCCATTGCCTTTCTTGCCTGCATGGTTCCTACTGAGAAATACAAGCTGAGATGTTTCCCCTTTGTAGATAACTACATTTTGGGGTTTTTTTTGGGGGGGGGCATCACTGTCCTCTGGTGGTGGGAGTAGGAGGCCCAGCCTCTGCTCCTGTGGAGCTGGAATTGAACCTCCGTCCCAGTGGACCGCAGTCCCCGCACAACCACTACGCCCCCGGGGCTCAGCCCGATAACTATGTTTTTATGAGTTGTTCTCAAGATTCTTCCCTTGTCTTTCATTTTGGAAAATTTGATGATGATAAGGGTTCATAATTTTCTTTTAGGGGCCTATCTTGTGGATTATTCAACTTTTAAAATATATATCTTCTCATCTTTCCAGAGAGTAAGGAATTTTTCTTCCAGCAACTCTTTGACAATTTTCTTTTAAACCTTAAAAAAAAAAAAAAACTCTTCCTGTTTTGGAATTCTGATAAACCAAACACCAAACTCACTGCCATGAAGTCAGTTTTAACGTATAGTAACTTTATAAGGCAATGTAGAATTTCCAAGGCTGTAAATCTTTATGGAAACACAAAACCTCATCTTTCCCCTGAAGACTGGTTGGTGGATTTAAGCTGCTAACCTTGTGAATAGAAGCCTGACATGCAATTCTCTGTACCACCAGGGCTCCATGTGTATTATTGCTTTCGTACTAACACATAATACTTAAGATTTCTTCTAATTTCTCATTCTTTTTTCCTGATGGTTTCTCTAGCAGCTTAGTTTTGAGAAATATATTTTTGCGCACACTCGTCTGGCCTTCTGTGGATTCAATATGTGTTTGTAGTATAATGTCTATTTCTGAAATCTTTGTATAGATTTTATGGGTTTCTATATTTTATATTTATATGATGTCTAATTTTTTCATCTGTTTTGTCAGTTTGTTCCTGTAATGTATTCTTAAGTTATTTGAAAGTTTTTGCTATATTTTCCTTCCTTTTGATGATCTTCTATTATCCATTTAATGAGCCTACATATCCCTTTGAATTCTTTCTCAGGTGGTTTCACTGTCATTTCTTCCAGAGAAAGATCTTCTGACTCTGTGTTTGGACACTTGCCTGACCCACTCTACCTTGCTTCTTCATGTGAATTGAACTTCTCTCTTATCTCCTAGACGTGTGGTGTTGCTGTTTTCACATTTCACTGATGGCTGTGTGTTGGCAGGTTTTTAGGCACCTGTCTCCTGGTTGATGTGGTAGAGAATGTGAATGTGTGCACAGCTCTGTGAGTGCTGTTCATGTCGTGCAGTTGGAGGCAGGTTTGACTGGTGCTGGCTATTGTGCATCGATGAACAGGTAGTATTGGAGCAAATAGGAGTTGCCAGGAACAACTAGAAGTCAAACAGAAGTGACCAGGGACCTGGGAGTGCATCTTCTGTTGGTTTGCTGGGGGAGTTCACATCCCTCCATACTAAGGGGAGGTGCATCTCACTTATGGTCCACTGACTCTCACCTCATATCACAGGGGCCGGGATGGCACTGGCTGCTTGGTGGGTGAGCATGGAGGCTGGCCACACTTCTCACAACCAGAAAGGTGTGGGGGAAAGGGAAGATCCTATCTTTCCAGCTGTACTCCCCAAAGCCAAACCACAGTTCAGAATGCTGCTGTGAAAGTTCACGGTGGAGACGTTGCATCATACCAGCCAGCAATTTGCCAATCTGTTCCCTCTCTCGCTGTTTTTGTTCAACTTCTTCTCCTAGTCGGTGCTCAACCCACTCTATCCTTTCCTCTGAAGCTCAGGGTTGCAGGATTATTTTCTCTATCTAATTCATTTGGCCTCTCATTTGGCTTTATTGCAGAGGACCATTGTGCAGGCAGTACTTCTAGAGATATTCCTGGTTGACACACCATTGTATGTATGTGTTCTTGGTGTCAGGTGGAGAGAGACCCAGAGAGCTGCAAAATATCATGGTGCACAAGGTAGCCTGTGTCAAAAAGTGCATTGGACCAGAATGTGAATGGTAGCGAGGCTGGCGAATTCTGCCCAAAGAGAGTCAACAGGAAAAGTAGAGGTAAAGAGCAGAAACCATCACTGTTATTGATCCTAATAAAATAGAAATTCAATAAAAGTACTATGAACCCATTTATGCAAATCACTCAAAATAGTTGTCACTGAAATATAATCTAATGCCACAGAATTCACCATCGTAAAGTGTAAAATTCAATGGTGGTTGGCATAGTCACGAGTTGTGCAGCCATCCCTGCTGTTCTTATCATAACAACACAATCAACCTGTACCCATTCGCTGTCCTTTCTCTCTCACGTCCCTCTTATTAAGCACTAAACGACCTTTTGTATCTGAATTTGCTTATTCTTAAGTTTTCATGTAAATGCAACAAACAATAGGAAATCTTGTCTGTGTTCTTCTTTTCACGACAATACTCTTTTCTAGGTTCAACATGTAGCATGTGCCAGTACTCTTCACTGCTGGACATTCATGGGCTAGCTTTTGTTTGGGGTTATGTTTTCCATTTTATTGGGTGGAAAAGAATTAAGATTCTGGATCATGGTATACTTAACCACTTTAGGAACCAGCAGAGGGTTTCCACTTTCCAAAGTGGTACATGAGAGTTTCCGAAGGGACTGACTGTTCTTGGTGGCGGTATCGATCTACACCCATCTCAGTGGATCTGAAGGCCACGAAGTGAAGATAGATAAGAACTGGTCAGTGAGTAGATCAGGCCGACAACATCTCATCCCACTGATCCTTCTTAACATGACCCAGAGTGGGACATCAAAACATCTGGTAAAATACAAGACACATCTTGCCTAAAACACTAAACCTGAATCTAATCAAGCCTTAATATCTTATTTCAATGTACAGAAAACCCCAGGAATAGAACAAATTAAATGCCCCAAAAGAAACAAATCTAAAATTTGAGCAACCCTTCAAGAGAAATAAATGGCCTAGTTTCTTCCCTAATTGGTATAGAAAATAATAGTGGAAGTCACAGTGACTTAAAGAGATGCCAAGAGTCATACAAATAAAATGCAATGAAAGGGTCACCCTCACTTAGATTATGGGTTGAACAAACAAATGTCAAAAAAGACTTTTTTTTTCAAAAAAGACATTTTTAAGACAAAGTGGAAATATTAACTGAGTACTAGATAAGACATTCAGCTTTTGTTAGAAGCAATAATGGCATTTTGGTTATAAAAAAGTCTATCAGTTGAAGATAGGTTATGCAGTAGATGCACTGAAATAACATGATCTAGCTGAGCCCTTGTGGTGCAGTGGCTGTGTGTGGGACTGCGGCCCACAGGGTTGATAGTTCAAATCCACCAGCACCTCTCCAGAAGCAAGGCTGGGCTTCCTACTCCCACCAGGGCAGTGATGCGGAGAAAAAAAAAAAGAAATAACATGATCTCTGAAACTTTCTTTGAAATAGTTGTGCAAAAAAGATGAGAAGACAGATTAGTTTGGCACAATAATAATGAGCTAATTCTTAAACATGGAAGCTTTCTATTTATTTTTAGTTTACTCTTTTCTCCACTTTTGTGTATTTAAATTTTTCTGTGATTTTGAATCAAATAGGAAATTACAGCTGATTTGAAGTCAATTATAATTTTTTAAAACATATGTATCTAAATTTGTAGATGTTGACAGAGCTCTACACATTGGGAAATTAAATATAGTGTAATGCATTTGGCCAATTAAGGTCAAGAGTTCAGACTTTATCTATTTCATCCTTCTTTCCCTATTCAAAACAAGACACATAGAGATTGCCATTTTGGCCTCAGTTCTGACACGCACCAGTTGATACTAAATAAAGTGTGTTTAATTAGGTTTCTGTGGTCGGTGGATGACTGCAGACAAATGATGTCAGCGGTACACTGTCTTTGTCTCATTAGGGTTTCTTTAGAAAAAGTCACATGAAAACAGTAACTTCAAAAGGGATCGGGTGGGCCAATTAAACTGAAGACAGACGTCAGTTCAGAAGGTTATAGTGAACATCTTTTGGGGATTCCCAAGGAGTAATCTTGACAGAGTTCTTTGCAGGGGATAGGATCATTCTGGGAACTTGTGAAGAAGTTTTAAGAACATTGAGAACTTCATTGGTGAGGGAAAAGCCAGGAAATTTATACTGAACCATTTCCCCCCCTATCATGACAATGCAACTTGGAGAGTAGTGAGGACCTTCTTACAAGAATTCATGGGGAAGACTTAGCCATCTATTCGCCAGCCCTGATCTTGTCACTTCAGATTCATATTTATTCTCAAACTCAACATTTAAAAGGAACAAGATGCTCATTCTTCAAATACCCAAATTGTTGCTATAACATAGTGTAAATTGGACACGAAACTTTTTGGAGGAAATGTTCGAGAGACAGAAACACCATCTTCAGAAGGATACAGACCTAGGTGGAGGATATGTCAAGAAACAATAGCTTCATATTGTACTATTTTTGTTTAATGAAGGCTGCGATGGGTTTGAAGCAGATCTTTGGGATCTACCCTCATATTTCAGTGACTGTCACAGAGTAGCTGCTTCATAAACATGCTTGGTTAAAATAATGGGAAATGCCTTATGAATCACTTTTCACGTTGAGTGCATCTGAAATGACATTATTTGATGGCATTGGTTCAAATAAAGGCACTAAAATTTAAAAACAATAATAAAATCAAGTGACCTATTATATTATATATTATATTATCCACCCCAGTACCATGGGAGAGCTTTGATTTCTTATAATCTTTGGCAAAGCTCCTCATGATCTCTTTAATCTTCAGCATCCTAAGAGAAACAAAGTAGTAACTCATTGCGAGTTGAGTGAATCTGTACACATGTAACAAAACACCTGCCATTTCAACATTCTTCACAAGTACAATTCAAGGACATCAATTGCGACCTGCAACTGTCAACATTACTCATTCCCAAGTTTTTTCATATTGTTCTTAGCAGAACCTCGGTGCCTCCTAAGCAATGGATATCCCTTCCCCAATTTTTCCCACCTATTTCTGATAAACACTTAGGTCTGTATACACTTACATGTTATAGATTGTTCATATAAGTCAGATCACACAATATTTGTCCTTTTCTGATGGACTTATTTCAATTAGCCATAATGATCAGGATTTCATGGCTTTATATGACTGAGTGATATTGAATGTGGGTTCAATCAATATTTGCTTTCTATGTTTTGAAAGTATTTGCTAATAAGCAGAATTTGCTTGATGTACATTATTCACTCCTTTGTTGGTGAATAACTAGGGTGTTTCCGTCTTTTGATTACTGTAAATAGTGTTTCAATGAATATTGGTGCAGATGTATCTGCTAGTGGCTTGTTTTCAGTTCTTTGGGATACGTGCCCAAAAATGGAACTGCCTGATCACCTTTCAAGTCTATATTTACCTTTTTGAGGAAATATCAGACTTTTCCACCACAGCAATAAATAAGGCTTCCTTTTTCTTCACAGTCTTGCCACATCTGTTGTTTTCTGGATTTTTAAAATTGTAGTCATCTTAGTAGAGGTGAGATGTTATCTTATGATTTTTATTTGCATTTCCCTAATGTCAAAATGTTGAACATATTTTCATAAGTTTATCAGTTATTTTGTACTTTTTATTTAGTGAGGTATCTAATTGAGTAATTTGTCGATCGTCTACTCAAGTACTCCCTCAATGCAAGGATACTTTGTTCTATCAAACTTCCATTCCATGATGCTCACCTTCCCGACACAATCGCTGAAGACAAAGCGAGTGCTTAAGCAAATGTGGTGAAGAAAGCTGATGGTACCCAGCTATCAGTAGATATAGCGCCTGAGGTCTTAAAGGCTTGAAGATAAACAAGCAACTATCTAGCTGAGAAGCGACAAAGTCCACATGGAAGAAGCACACCAGTCTGTATGATCACGAGGTGTTGAAGGAATCAGGTATCAGACATCAAAGAACGAAATATCATATCATTGTGAATGAGGGGGAGTGCAGAGTAAGGATACAAAGCCTACCTATAGGCAACTGGACATACCCTTATAGAAGGGACATGGGGAGGAGATAAGCCAGTCAGGGTGCAGTACAGCAATGATAAAGCATACAACTTTCTATTTCTTTGATGCTTACTCTCCCCACCCTCCACGCCCACTATCACGATCCCAGTTCTACCTTACAAATCCGGCGAGACCAGAGCATGTACGCTGGTGCAGAAAAGAGCTGGAAACACAGGGAATGCAGGACAGATAAACCCCTCAGGACCAATCAAGAAAGCAGTGATAACATGAGGGTAAGGAGAAGATGGAGTAGGAAAGGAGGCACCAAGTACAAGGATCTAACACAACTCCTACCCTGGGGAACAGACAACAGAAAAGTTGGTGAGAGGAGATGTCGGACCGTGTAAGACATGACATCATCATAATAATTTATAGATTATCAAGGGTTCGTGAGGGAGGGGGGTATGGTTGGAGGGGAAAAATGAGGATCTGATACCAAGGGCTCAAGTAGAAAGAAAATGTTTTCAGAATGATGATGGCAAGCAACAGTTGTATAAATGTGCTTGACACAATGGATGTAAATATGTATTTTTGGGGGGGTGCATCACTGCTTCTGATGGTTGTGGGAGCTACCCAGTGCTGCTTCTGAGAGCCGCTGCTGGATTTGAACCGCCAAGCCCGTGGGCCACAGTCCCGCACTCAGCCATTTACACCACCGGGGCTCAGCCCTGTAAATATGTATTGTGATAAGAGTTGTACGAGTCCCCCAAAAAAATGATTTTTAAAAGATTTGCCCATTTTTAATTGAGATGATTGTCTTCTTGCTGGACAGTAGTTAAGGCATTATTTATATATTCTGGATATGAAACTCATCAGCTATATGGTTCCAAATGTTTCTATCTGTTGGTTGTCATTTCCTTTTATCAATAAAAATATATTGATGAATAAGGTTTTAAATATTAATAAAGCTCTATTATCTATTTTACCTTTTTGTTGCTTGTGCTTTCCATGTCATATCAAAACAATAACTGTGGGAAAATAAATCCCAAAGCACTTACCCTTATATTTTCTTCTAAGAGTTTATGCTGTGAGATTTTACATTTAGATCTTTGATGCCATCTGAGCTAATGTAGTCTGGGGGAGGTATCAGTCCAACTTTATTATTCTGCATGTGGAAATTCAATTTTACCAGTACCATTTGTTGTAAAAACGAATTTTCCCTGTTGTATTATCTTGGTACATGTTTGTCAAATGTATTGATCATGAATATAAGGGTTTATTGCTGTACTCTCAATGCTATTCCATTAATGTTTAGGTCTGTCACTATGCTACCACACTGCCTTAAATATTGTAGCTTTGTTGTGATTTTAGGAATTAGGACGTGTTCAACTTTGATCACATTTTAAAATTATTTTAGCTTGAGTTTCTATATTAGTTTATAAATTTCTTCCCCCCAAATCACTATGATTTTTGATAAAAATAGCAATGGATCCGAAAATCAGTCTGGGGAAGAATATAATCTTAAGATATTGTCCTCGTTGTATAAACTACAGAAAAACAGTGGAGCAATGCTACTCATTTTTCTAATTTCTTATTACACTGTAGTTTGAGCTACTGTGTTTAAAAAAATTTTTTTTTTTTAGCCATCACTGCCCTCTGGTGAGCTGCTGCTGGATTAGAACCGCCAAACCAGTGGGCCGCAGTCCTGCACTCAACCACTATGTCACCGGGGCTCAGCCGAGCTACTGTGTTCTATGTTCTTTGGTAGTAAAACAACTCAGATCTCTTCCTGCCTTAAACTAGTGGTTTTTATTTGAACAATCTCTTCTGTGACAGGTCACCTGTCAATAAAGTTGGAACAATGCACCACTGTACAGTCATTTGCTTCTATAGAGGGCTTCTGGAACCCTGCAGTAATCTGGGCTGCCTGTGAATGAGCTTGGCGGGAGTACCTATTGCTACATTAGGAAGTAGCTCTGTGAGCTTTGTGGAAAAGAAGAAGGACATAATAAAGCTATTCACTCAAGTTAACATTTTTCAGAACACACCTGTTTTAGATGAAGGAGGCAATACACCCTGGGGTGGATGAGTACTGGAGTGAAGATGAATTAACCTTATTGGGCAAATTCTGTTCAAAGATGTTCACTATTAAAAGGATTAAACACTTAAGAAATATTGTCCTCTGACCCACGGATATATATTTCATATCATATATTGCCATTTATTTAGGTCTTTAATTTATTTAAATATTTGCTTTTTTCAGTGTACAAGTCTTTCACTTTTTGCTAAATTTATTCTTAAGTATTTTATTAATTTGATACCAAGAATTTTTACAATCTCCATGAAATTTCCTAAATACACAACTTACTAAGCTGACTCAAGAATAAATTTAAAATATAATAGTTCTCTACTTTTTTTTAAGGGCAGTTTAATATCTGTTTTAAAGTTTGTTTTTCTTTTCAATTATTTTATTGAAGTTCTTACATCTCATAACATTCAATACATTATTTGTTTTTTTTGTTTTTTTTTTTGGGGGGGAATCACTGCCCTCTGGTGGTCATGGGAGCTACCCAGCCTTGCTCCTGGAGAGCTGCTACTGGATTTGAACCGCCAAACCCATGGGCCACAGTCCTGCACTCAACCACTACGCCACCGGGGCTCAGCTCTCAATACATCATTTGTATCAAGCATATTTGTGCACATATTGCCATAGTCATTTTGAAATATTTTCCACTTGAGCCCTTGGTATAAGTTCCTCCTTCTCCTTCCCCACTTTTTTAATGAATCATTTTATTGGGGGCTTATGCAACTCTCTTCATGATCCATACATACATCAATTGTATGCAGGGATAGTTCTCTATTGTTAAGAAAATAATCTTAAGTGATACATTGACACAAATCAACTCTAAGTCTACATGCTTTTCATTAGTGAATTCTACTAAATATATGAGTGAGAACTAATCTCTTTAACAGTCTTGTTGACATATAATTCACATATCATACATCTCAATAGTTAAGTCATATTAAAAAGAGTTGTGCAATCATCACCGCAATCAATTTCAGGACATTTCTTTTTTCTGTTTTTTTAGCTCCCTTCTCCTGCCCTCTTTCTCCCAAACCTCCCTGCCATGCCTTTAGGAAGCTATCAATTCAGTTACTGTCCCTATAAATTTATCTATCCTGGATTTCGTTTACAGAAAAACATACAAAATCAAAACAACCAGCAAGCAAAAAAAATCCAACAACATAAAAACCTCAATCTAAAAGAAAGCACAAACTATTAAAAATTGGGACCAGTATATTAAACCCTAGAACATCATACGTCATTCCTATCGGGCATATGATAATTCATTGACCTCATCATTAATTTAACCAGTGATATAGA
The DNA here is from genome assembly GCA_004026705.1 of Nesogale talazaci. Lineage (NCBI taxonomy): Eukaryota > Metazoa > Chordata > Mammalia > Afrosoricida > Tenrecidae > Nesogale > Nesogale talazaci. Next base: position 7,228 of record PVJH01007018.1, on the reverse strand, counting down.
TATTAAAACACTATTGAGAAATTCTCATCTAAAGGGAGATCACATGACAAAAGAGTCACATTCAAACCTGACTACATCTGTAGAAACCTGTCCTTTCTCTGGTAACAAGATCATTTCCATTCCAAGTCTTCAGTCAAAGGTGATTCTCTGGAGGCTTCATCCACCTGGGGACCCTGAAAATGTGCAAGTCCTGGGATTTCCATTCTTATTTGTTTTAGGTATTTCTACCTCGCTTATCACGGTGGTTTACAGCCCCACTAGCAGTGTTTACAACCTTTCTACAGTGGTTGCACATGTTTACAAGCCAACTAATCTCTCTACTCTTCCAGCATTTATCGTTTTCTAATTTTTATACATTGGGTGATATTTAATCATAGTCTTGATTTGAATCACCCACATGCTAGTGATCATGAACTTTTTTTCATGTGTTTGTTAGTCACTTGAATGCCATTTTGGGTAAACTGTTCATGTTTTTTGTCCACCTTCTAATTAGATTTTTCCTTAAGTGCTACCAAATTCTATAGATTTTGGTAATTAGTCACTTGTCCATTATGTTATTGCTAAAGATTCCTCCCCCCAATCTATGGGTTCTTGTTTTACTCTTTTGATGAAGTGTTTTGTTTCTAGTAAGTCCCAGTCATCTATTCAGTCTTCTGTATTTTTTTTTACTATATTTGGAGTAAAACTATCATGTACAAACTCCTTTAAGGGAAAAAGCATTTGATAACTCAATATATGAAGCTATCATAACCTTAAGACTAAAAACTGACAAGGATATTATAAAACATGAAAACTACAAAATAAAATGCCACATGAAATAAATAGAAAAAAATCCTAAACAAAATACTTTCAGACAAAACCCAGCAATATATTAAAAGGAAAAGATGTCAAAATGATCTCAAGACTGAAAAGTTAGTTAAACATTTGAAAATTATTTGACCAGTTACAAGTGATAGTTAGGTATTATGTCAGCTGGGGTTGTCTAGGATTCTCACATAACATGATCTAACATAGTATGATCAATTCCATCAGGGAATCCTTTGTGAAGTAGCCAAGTGGTTGTGGGCAGAATTGACCTCTTTAATCACAGCCTTGAGACAAGTGAGGGGTATTTAACTCAGGTGGTGGCTTACTCATGGCAGAAATGTAAGTGGAAGCTAGATCACTTCTATTGCTGGCTATAGATTCTAAATCTGGTTTGTTGACCTCTTATCATGTCAACTCCCGACCGCAGGATCCCAGCCGGCCAACTTGGAATTTATCTACCTGCTCTAGGTTGAATCCAGCTTTGTAAGTGCCAGCCGATGATCTTTCTGCTTGATCCTCCTGCCTGCTGTTCATCAGCCTAGTAGCGACATGAGTAAGGAGAAACCTCCTGCTTACATCTGACCCATGGACTTGAACCAGATTAGCCTTATCCACTCTACAACTTTGAGCCATTTCTTGATAGAATTCTCATTCTATATACATACATATATAAGCATCACTGATTTGGCTTTTCTAGAGAGCCCGGCCTAACCCAGAGCATATAAATTAAGGAATATTTGCCTATCTTTCTGGCTTGATGGCAGAAGCAGCTTATATGACTATGAAGATTGAAGCAGCTTATATAACTATGAAGATTGAAGCAGCTTATATAACTATGAAGATTGAAGCAGCTTATATAACTAGGCGTTGGAGAATGGATACACTTTGGTGCATGCATACAATGGGATACTGCGCAATGTTAAAGAATAGTGATGAATCTATGAATGGGATCCCTATGGATGAAACTGGAGGCAACATACTGAGTAAAATACAAAACTCACTGTCATCAAGTTGATGCCAACTCATCATACCTCTAGTGAACAGAGTAGAACTGCTTCTGTGGGTTTCTAAGACTGTAGCTCTTCACAGTGCTCTCTTGTTCTGATGAAGCAAATGCCTCTTGACCTGAGAATAAATTCCACATTAGGACAATTAAGTGTTCTGGAATTCCCAGTCTTCTCAAGCCTATTTGTAGTTTGTGATAGCCTTCACAGTTGAATGGCTTGGTGTAGTCAACAAAACATGAGTAAACACCTTTCTGGTATTCTCTGCTTTCAGGCAAGGTCTCTCTGACATCAGCAGTGACGTCCCTTGTTTCACGAGCTCTTCTGAATCTGGCCCGAATGTCTAGCAACTCGCTGTCAATGTATTGCTACAACTACTGGATAATCTTCAGCAAAATTTTACTTACATGCAATATCAATGATGTTGCTCTAGAATGTGACCATTCTGTTGGGTCCCCTCTCTGGAATGAGTGCAAATATAAATCTCTTTCAGTAAGTTGGCCAAGTAGCTGTCTTCCAAATTTTCTGACATAGACAAGTGTCTGCTTCCAGTGGTTCGTGAGCTTATTGAAATATATCAGTTGATAGTCCATCAAGTCCTAGAGCCTTATTTCTGGCAAATGCTTTCAGTACAGCTTGAACTTTCCCTCCAATTCCATTGGTTATTTATCATATGCTACCTCTTGAAATAGTTAAATGTTATTTTTACATTAGTTGTTTTTGGTACCATGACTGTGAATTTTTTTCCATCTTCTTTTGATGCCATCTACATCAGTCAATATTTTGCTCATAGAATCTAGCAGTGTGTCAGAGAGGGTTCTCTAGAGAAATAAAACCAGGACACTAGTAGTTCTCTTTATATATTTATATATAGAGAAGGGTATATAAGAGAAGAAAGAAACAGTTAACTAATCTATAAAGCAGTACAAATTGCTCGGTGCAACTCACTTGTGTGAGACAGCTAGAAGACTGGCAGCCCTTCAAGTCTTGAGGGCCGCTGAGTAGTCCTCTGTAGAGCAATTCAGGCTATCTGGTCACAGGTAGTAAACAGCGAAGCAGGTCAGCCAGATGATAGAGTCCAACAGTCCCCAGCTCAAGAGATGTATATCCCAGGAGTGTGGTGAAGTAGGACTTGAAGGAACCTCAACTCATAGCACCATAGTCCATGATTAGGTGTCCTACGGGTAGTATTGCTTAGAGGTCAAGGCACAGGACGAACAAAGCAGCTAGCTGGTCCAAAGATCCAAAAGCAAGAGAGAGGGTGGGACTCGCTAAGCCCTTCCTATCTCTGCCCTTAAATTCATCCTGTGTGTTCATTGGCTGTGCTGTCACAACTGACCTACCAACCTTCTGTGACCATGTTGACATAACAAACCTACCCATCACATTCAGTATTGGTTGAGCCCTGGTGGCGTAGTGGTTGCGTGTGAGACTGGCCCACGGGGCTGTCAGCTCAAATCCAGCAGCAGCTCTCCAGAAGCGTGGGTGGGCTTTCTACTCCCACCAGGGCAGTGATGCCACACACACACACACTCACACACAAGAACAAACAAACAAAAAAGAATCCTTCAGTATTACAACTTGAGGATTGAATTTTTTCTTGAGTTTTTTGAGTTTAAGATATACTGAAGGAGTTCTTTCTCTTTGGTTTTTCAGGTCTTTGTACATTCCATAATACAATTTTATCTTGTTTTCTTGAGCTGCCCTTTGAAATTTTCTGTCGTTTCTTTAACTTCATCATTTATTTCATCTAGCTTAGTTACTCTATTAAGAGCAAGTTTTAGAGTCCCTGCTGACATCCATTTTGATCTTTTCTTTCTTTTTTGTCTTTTAAATTATTTTTTATTTTCCTCCTTTAGTACATTCTTGATGTCATCCTACAGTTCACCATGCCATTAGTGTTCAAAGTATTAAATCTGTTCTTGAGAACACATAATTCTCATAATTCAGGTGGAATAGATTCAAGGTCATATTTTGGTTCATGAATTCGTTTTCATTTTCTTCAGTTTCAACCTGAACTGTTGAATTGTGTAATTGATGGTCTGATATGTGTAATTGATGGTCTGATCCACAACTGTCCCTTGGACTGCCAATATTGGGTTTTACCACTGTCCTTTCTTGAAGATGAAGTCAACTTGATTTCAGTGTATTCTATCTGGAGAGGCTGAACCCTGGTGGCATAGTGGTTGAGTGTGGGACTGCGGCCCACTGGGTTGGTGGTTCAAATCCAGCAGCAGCAATCCAGGAGCAAGGCTGGACCTCCCACTCCTACCAGAGGGCAGTGATGCCTAAAAAAAAAAAAGTTTCCACCTGGAGAAGTCCCTGAGAATAGTTGCCATTTGTGTTGTTGAAAACGTATTTGCTAAGAAGAAGTCCTTGGCCTTGCAAAATTCTAACATAGGAACCATGTCTATCACCATGACCATATTTTCCAACTACTGGTCTTCTTGGTTTCCAACTTTTCCATTCAAATTGCCAATAATTATCACAACATTAGTTATTTTTGGCATCATGAATATGAATTCTTTCCATCTTCAATGCCTTTTCTAAAAATACTTTTATTGGGGGCTCTTACATCTCTTGTCATAATCCATACACTCCTCCAGTGTGTCAAGCACATTTGCACATATCCCACCATCATCATTTTTTTAGGGGGGCATCACTGCCTTTGGTGGTCGTGGGAGCTACCAAGTGCTGTTCCTGAGAGCTGCCACTGGATTTGAACCACCAAACCTGCGGGCCGCAGTCCCACACTCAACCACTTAGGCCACCGGGGCTCAGCCCCAGAATGTTTGCTTGGGTTCTTTTGGGGGGGGAGGGGCAGGCATCACTGCCTCTGGTGGTCATGGGTGCTACCCAGTGCTGCTCCTGAGAGCAACTGCTGGGTTTGAACTGCCAAGCCCGCGGACCGCAGTCCGGCACTCCACCACTTACGCCAGCGGGGCTCAGCCCTCAATGCCTTTTCATGGCATGCTTGATCCATTTTAGATAGGTACATTGGTAGATTTCTTTAATTTCTGCATCACCAGCTTTAGTGGTTTGTGTAGAAATTTGAGGAACAGTTGCACTGACTGGGTTTGCTTGCTGGGATATAGATATCCTAGCCCAGACAAAATTGCACTTCTAGGTAGAACTTGAAATGCCCTTTTGACTATAAATGCAATGTCTTCTTCTTGAATATGTCGTTGCCAGCAGAGTAAATCATATCGTTTTCTGATTCAAAATGTCCAATACCAGTTTATTTTCGCTCACTAATATATAGAATGTTGACCTTTCTGCATTCCATTTTATTTTGACAACTTGCAATTTTCCTAGAGTCATACTTCAGATATGCCGAGTCCAAGAATTCATTGATGCCTGTAGCTGTTTCTTCTCCTTTTAAGTCATGCCTCACCAGTAAATAACGATTCTGAAGGCTTCACTACATCCACACTATTCTGGTCGACTCTCCTGCCAGAAGGTGGTCCTTGCCCAGTCATCGTCTGAGGGCCTTCAGACCAGAGGGGACCATCTTCTGGCACTAGTGCTGACAATCTTCTGCTTTTATTCATGATGTTTTCAGGATCTGACAATGTTTTTATGCTATTCATAAGGTTTTCAGTGACCAATTTCTCTGAAATGGACAGTTAGTCTATATAAAATGAAAAGGCAATAGCTGCAGGGTGACAATCAGCAAAGTTAGAGTAGTAGTTACTTCTGGAAGAGAGAAAGAAGGTGATCTGGGAGGAACCACCTAGGTAGATGCCAGTTGTTCAGGTTCTAGGGCAGTGATTCTCACCCTTACTTTCATACAATTCCTCATGTTGTGGTGACCCCCCCCCCAACCATAAAATTATTTTTGTTGCTATTTCATAACTGTAATTTTTGCTGCTGTTATGAATCGTAACATAAACAGCTGATATGCAGAATATACTTTCATTGTTACAAATTGAACATAATTAGAGTGATCAATCACAAAACAATATGTAACTATATATTGTGAAATATTTATTTCTAATTACACATGAATGAAATGTTATGGGTACTCTTATGTGGGCGTATCTGCATGTGGGTGGACCCGCCTGGAGACAGAGAGAGGAGTGATGTTTCAGTTCCTGAGACCATTGGAAATAGGCGTTTTCCGAGGGTCTTAGGTTATCCCCGTGAGAAGGTCATTCTAACGCCAAAGCAGTAGGAACCCACCAGTTGAGAACCCCTGTTCTAGAGCCTAACAGTGAATTCATGAGGCTTCGTTACATTCATTGAACAATTAAACAACTCTACTTGAGGACTTTCTCTTTGTAATGGCTTTTCCCTGTCTCTGAAACATGCAAGTTTCTTTTCACTTAGACCTGCATGTTCTGACCCCTGACAGTCTTGTCTGGTTTATTTTGTCCCAGTTTCCACTGGAGAAACACAGGGCTCTTGGGACTGATTTTATTATATTTCTTTTTAGTCAATTTTTTTGACTAAAAATATCATGGTGAAAGTATAGGCACTTTTTCCTACATTGTGAGGCAGTTAGTGGTGTTTTCTGCTCTGCCCACTCCCACCCTATCCCCATACCCTCAAAAAATTCGTTTAAAGGTAAGACAATTTTAGGTTTAAATATCTAAATGTCATCTTTTAATATATTAAAAAATGTTTCTTTGATCTACCCTCTCAGTCCCAACCATTGAATCAGTTCCGACTCACAGCCAACAGACAGGATGTGATAGAAGTGCCCCTTTGGGTTTCAGAGATTGTAAATCTTTATGGGAGGAGAGGCTTCATGCTTTCTCTTAGAACAGCTACTGGTTTCGAACCACTGACCTTGCGGTTAGCAGCCAGATGTGTAATCTACTATGACACCAGAGCTTCCCCTTGGTCTATTCAGTACATACATCAAACGAGAGTTTCATATTTAAAAAGCACAAGACCTTCTCGAGAAACCCTGGCTTCTTTTAACATTCAGAAGCTCTGGCGCTCATATTCCATAGCTGTCTGTGGCAGTCATGTGCTTCTGTTAATTTTATAATTGAAATGTAGGGCTGGAGTCTGGCCTGTTAATCAGGAGAAAGCCATTGAGTAGCTGATGAGGTCTCTGTGTGGGCATGGCTTTCACCTGAGACTCCTGGGAAATCTCACAGTATCTCCCTCGTGAAGATGAGACGCTATCTTCCCCAGTTGTTGGGAGTTAGTTTCAGAGATGATCAACCACAGGCAACACAGAATGGTGGCGGTTGGGAGTAGCCGGTGGAGAGACCGCATGGCTTTGCCCTGATGAAGACAGACCTTTGAAGCTGGAGCGGCATGCTGTTGATGGACCTGAGCCCTGGAAGCGAGGAGCCATGGGGAGACCCCTGCCAGCGCCAGAATTCTGCACCCACTGACCTGTGACTTCCTGAGTCGGAAGCAGACTTTATAGACTGACTTCGGGCATATGGGTTATTATTGGA